>OY754976.1:14696042-14945148 GCA_963576475.1 Molanna angustata | reverse complement strand
AACTCCTGAGCGCGATCGCTGTTCGTCAAGACAAAAAGTGCCAAATAAATGCCATAAGTGTGGTAAACTTGTTTGTCAGCAATACTTCAGGGCTTACTGCAATGGATGCAAAATAGATGAATCTGCTAATGAATGTGAATAATATATTTCTTTTAAGTTGATCTCGGCTCTACCAAAAATACATAGATTTAAGAGGAATTAGAAGTTGTTTTGTGTTTTTAATTGTTTAAAGTCAATTTTATGTTTATGTTTCTTTATCATGATTATAATAAAGCATTTAAATATTTTTGATAATACATACTTCGTTTTATTTATTTCTTCCACTCCATTTTCATTTTTTTTTTTTTTTTGGGTCAGTAGTGACCCCATGCGATTACTTGTGTGATTTTCTTCATGCGCCTAAATAAGGGTTAAATCTGTAGTATGGGAGTGACAAAAATTATACTAGTCACAGAAGAAGTGCACCAAGGCACAATATTTAGCTCCTACCTATGCAGCGTAGTACAATACACTCTCACATTTGCTGCACAAAGCATGAATTTGTGGACCTTTGTATATTATGCAGACGATGTTGCCATCTGCACGGAGACCCGAAAAGACCTTAAAAGCAGACACTCGAAGCGTGGAAAGATCAGCTACAGTATGGCGGAGTGTTGCGAAAGTCCATTATATGGAGTGCAATATCGGAAACGCACAGTCACAATATATGGCCAAATAGTACACCCATGTACAAATATGTATCTGGGTAGTATAATGTACCAATCCGGATAGTTGGAGCATACATTCAGCACCCGATGTAACATTGCGACGCTCTTGGAGTAAACACATACAAATATTTGAGTAGATTTGGGATGCATGTGATTCATATCAACTACACCAACATAGTAACTATGAAATACATATTAACGCAATAGAAAATCTTCAAAAAAAATATATAAAGCAATTAAATTTTCGTAATAGACTACATTTCTCTAACTATCCTCAAGCTCTTAAACACCACAACACAAAACAACTGGAGACACGCAGATCAATCCATGATATTTGTTTTCTATATAAAATTATTAACGGTCTGGTCGACAGCGCACCCCTTCTAAGCACACTCCGTTTTCACTGTCCACTTAGGAGAAATAGAAACCAGTCTCTCTTTTATATACATAGAACCTTCTAAAACTAACTATATGCTAAATTCTTATATTAATAGAGCTTGTACTGGGTACAATAGAAATTGTTTGAGCGTTCCGGAGTTGGATATGTTTGCTTCAAGTTTTTATGTATTCAAAAAAAAAATTGTGAATTTGTCGGATGTTTAATCTGTGCTCTGTTTTATTGTGCACATCTTTAACTTTTTAATTGTGCCCCTTTAACATTAACTTTAACTTAATTTTAATTTACTATTCTTCATACATTGAGACACGTGAGGCAAATCATAATATGAGTTTCTAGTGGTCAATGCTTCCCCCCACTCCCCTTCCTACCTCTCTCCTTTCCCATCCTGTCTTCATAATTGTTAATAAAATGTGTATGTACTCAATATATTTAGAATACTATAATTGGCAACATAAAAATTATCTCTGTATATCTGTATAAATCTTTATTGTAATGCTGTTGTATTCTATAAAATAAAAATAAAAATAAATAAATAGTTAACTAGTCTCTTTGCTATGGTTCTGAAATGAAAAATCGCATCAGAGATCGGATTTATGACAGGTATTATGGCGGATATTTACATCGTTTGGATATTCTGGAGCTCCCAAAAAGGGTGTTGTCTAATGACCCAACCAAGAGAAGAAGCATAGAGAAACTTAAACTACGATAGTTGGACGGCGTTGTCGGGCTATGGGGCAGCAGAACTGGAAGGTGGCAGCCAGCGATAGAGTAGTATAGAGAAGATTCTTGGAGGCAGCCAGGACCCATCAAGAGGACATTATGACCTGGTTGATCTATTTTGTGTTTGTTGATGTGGTGATTGTGAGTGCGAAATAATGAGATTGTGTGCCTATTTAATGTGCAGCGGGAACTATCACCTGGTTCATATTTGCTTATATTGTCAGTAAAAATTGAAAACTGCTAGCCCAAGAACAGGATTTCCTAATTTACTTGTTGTTGTCATTGTAAATGTACCTAGTAGGTATAATGAATAATAAATAAACTCTGCGCAAATAGTTAACCAGTCTAAGAAGAATATTGTTTTAATGTTTCCCTTGGACATATATATAAATTTAACATAATTTGTCATTTCTTATTCTTTTCCATAAATTTTTCAACATGATAAATATATTTCCTTGTGCTGGTTTTCTTAGACATGTACCTATTACTTTTTGACGCGAAACAAGTCGGTCAGTTCCATTCTTTTTGTTATGGAATATCTCGTTACCCACAGCAACGACACCTTTATCTTTCGATAATCCATTTTCTTTGTTTTCTTTAATCCTTTCCTTTTCGATTTCTCAGAGTCTAGACGTAATTTCTTTAAGATTAACTGCTAATTTCTTCTTATTTGTGCTTCCATCTCTAATCTCTTAAGCTATGTTTCACTAAATACTTTTTGTTTTCTTACAATAGAAGCCGATCATACCACCTATTGATTTGAGAAAAAAGAATGGTTATACGGTATAAATAACTATTTACGTTGTATAACATGGTATGTTGTACAACGTAAACATACCATTCTTCTTCTTCTTTCTGTTTTGATCACTTTTATTTTGCTTTGTTTTATTTTATTATTTAGTTTTTTTTTATAGTTTCTTCCTCATCACGGGATGTAATCCCAGTGAGGCAGGCACGAGTAAAAAATGAACAGTATAAACTTTATTAAACTAAAAAATAATAATAATAATAAAAATGTCAAAAAGCTTGTCCTTATTCAGTGAGGTTTATAAATTTTATTAATCAGTAATTTAGTTAGAAAATGTGGCTTTGATCCTGAGATTTTACTTACACATCATGTCAAGTCCGTTCTCATTCGTTGGTTTTTATTACAACAAAGAATGATTCTGTGATTTATAATTTAATACAGAGCATTCTATGGTTTTTTGTTGATTTTTCGTTTTGTGAAAAAACTGATAACATGGTGAAGGTGAATGTAGATATGTTATGGTAGAGCATTTCCGATGGACACCGCTTTAATGTGCCTCTTCCAACCATTTCCTAAACAAATGTAAACAGATTTATTAAAGTTTTTCTTAGAAATAGTATAGTGTAATGGTGAACAGTGCGTCCATCCACTTCTGTTTGTCGTTAAAAAAGGAATGTTTTTGTCCATTCAGTGACGTGAAAAGGACACAAATGTATAAAGTATTTCTCGTATTTTGCGTAAATACTTCCAAACTAATAAATCAGACCGCATACTTTGAATGAGCTAGTTCATTGGCAGACGGTCTATTTTGGATAGAACAAAATAAACCAGAAATTTTATTCATACCTACACGCGTTATCTATACAGATCATGAAATTATTTTTTATTAGATGGATGACTGATTGATATGCCCTATCCTGGCCTAGTTATAATTCAAAATATTTTTTAATATCATAAAATAGTTCTTGTTATATTGATAAACCCTAGGTTCCAGGTCGGCTTCCTTGTGGGATTTGAATTCGTAGATGCAATTTAATTGTGGGTTTGTGTGACAATTAATATTTTTTTGGCAACTATTTATGTTTGGTGCAAATTCAACTGTTTGTTTCTTCCAAAAATTGTGTTGATAGAGTAGAAAATTAAGAATATATTTCATAATGAAATAAGGACATAAGGAAAAAATGTAAGATAAAGAAAGACGTCATTAATAAAATGAAAGTGAACACATTGAGATGGTTTGGCCACATGGGGAGAATGAATGAGGAACGCCTAACGAAGAAAATATACATTGCGGACAGGGATGGGATGAAAGGTCGGGGCCGCCCAAGGAAGGGATGGCACGTCCATGTGAACGGTATTTTGAAATATGGAAATGTCAGAAGCGTGAACACCAGCGAATATGTATAAGACGATGTTATTTGGTCTGAGAAATTATTTTTATATAACACTTGTCATGTTTAATGTTCTCCCTATTTAACGATTACATAATTTAAAAAACTGGTCCACTCTCATGTTGGTTCCAATTTCGTAAATTTGCTTGATTTTTTTAATAGTTTATATATGATACAATAATGCATGGTCACTCTATCTTTTGTTTTTTTTTTTTTTGTTTATTGTTGATCATGTAGTTGATGTTTATGGTGTTATTGTTTTGATGTGTGCGTATGTATGTGCATATATGTATGTTTATATATGCATGTGTTCATGTATATATGTATAATATTATTGTATTGTCTGTATAGCCTCACCTTAAGACAGGCGTAGCCGTTTAGGTGAGGCTATGATGAATAAAAAAGAGAGAGGAGGAAGTTAATATGTATTATGTTTTGTTGACTTTTTTAGTTTCTTTTCTTTCTTTTTTGTACTTGCATTTTTACTGTTTAAATAAATAAATAAAATAAATAAATAAATAATGGTACTATTTGTTGACTTGTATATAGTGAGCCTACACTTGGGAATGTAAGATTATTGTTGCAGTTGTCATCTCAGATATCCAACTGTGGATAACTGCGGCATGGTTTATTATAATTTTGAGCTAATTTTTTTTCATTTGTATTTAATTTCATTTCCATACTTTATGTTTATTTTTGTTCAATACCTCAATACAAGCCAGCCCTAGTGAGGTCGAAAATTATGTATTATTTTGTTACCTGTAAAGATAAATAAATAAATAAATTAATGTCGATAAGGCGATGTATGTGTGTCAAGATAGAAATAAGTGGCATTCGGTTATCTGTGCCTACCCCGTGAGGGACATGGCGTGATGGCATGTACATTTTTTTTTATTTTTTTTATTTCACTTTTTATCTTATTAAAAATTTTTGGAGCTAAATAATAGTAATGTCTTTGTCCGAATGTCGTGTTTGTCTTTGGAGTCATGAGAAAATCCCTGCGTTTTTTCTTTATTTATTTTTCATAACGTCATATATATATTTTCTTTTTATCCGTATCAATATTACCTTCCTGCACGATACCTACTGTTCTCATTTTGCAGTCCAATTGAAAAATTCATATCGCACAATTTATATTTTCAAAACGTATAGGTAAACTGCAAATTTCCTGCATGAGCATTTGATACTTCAACCCACTTGTCTACCGGCGGCGCGGTCTTTTTTACTTCTTTCATACGTTCTCGTCCTCCCACGTGGTGTGGGTTAGGGCCTGACTGGACTGGAAGGGACGGAAAGCTGAGGCGCCAGGCGCTATTCCACCCCCATACTCGAGTTTCGTCCCCCTATTTATATTTATGCATTTACTTCTTTGACTTTTATTTACTACCCCAACACGTATATACAGTACGATCACTTCAAGTGATAAAATTACAATTTCGAATAAAGAATTCATTATCTTTAAAAACAATGAATTTTACTTTGCAACGGGAATAATTTAAATGTTTTTGTATTGTTACAGAAAAATAAAGTAAATAGTTAATTATTTCTTCTTCTTCTTCTTCCTCTCTTTTTCCTCTCATTGGTAAGAATAAATTGTAAAATGCATTATCAAACCTAATATCTCTTTCATTATATCAAAATAAATAATAAATAAACCATACACCGATTTTGATTGTTAAATGCATTATCAGTTTTTGTTTAAATTTTTCATAATCTTTTTTCTTTTGATTCATTTGTGAGGCAATTGAAATAGTTTATTCCCAAATAAATGGAATTGTTTTGCATTTATCTTGTATTGTATTTGGTCCTTTGGATACATAAAATCGTTTCGGAATCGTAGTGACATTATTATTTTCAATTTTTAGCAAAAGATATTCTTGAAAAACACGTGAAGTTGCTATTCCAACTGTCGATTTGTTCAAGAGAACTTCGTTCTCTTAACATATCGACAAAGTTTCAAGTCAGGATACGCGAGATTTGTATGCACGGTTTATATTTTTCACGGCTTTTACAACTTTGAAGTCAAAAAACACCAACTTAGAGTTTTCGCAGCATATATGTTCCATAAACGGATTTACTCAGAATTCAGAGTAGAACAGAAGTAGAATTTTTACTTTATTTTTCCATATATCCCAAAAAACATAAAAGCTAGAAGGCTGAAAATTGCTATTAGTATAGACAAATCAAAAATTTCAAACTCATTTTTTTAAAAAAAATTCTTGAGCATTTTTTTATAATAAATTTGTGTGTTTAACTGTCTATATTTACAAATTTTTTAAAAACATCGAAAAAAGCCGAAACATCCCAACTAGATAATTTTATTGGCAATAAAAATATCAAAATTAGAGTATTAATCTCAATTTTTTGTAGAAAAAAGGACTGACCTCCATACTATCCTATCTTGACATAAAAACCTACATTTATTGTATAGAAAACAAAATATCTTAAAATATTCAATAATTTGGATTTATGGGTTATAATTTGGTAATTATTCTTTGACTCTACATACATACTATCGCTATCGATAGTTGGATCTCATGTGTTACATGCAACTAATTTTATAAAAATATCATCTAATAGAAATATTGTGTGAACCATATGGGCAATTTTAACTTAAGTGTGATAATTGGTATATTTCATAAGATAAAGTTAAAGCGATCCCTTTCGTATGTTTGACTTAAGTAAATGTTGAATTATTTTTCAGTACACCCTGAATACAGTTTTTTTTTTGCAATAGCGGAAGATTTGCAAAAAAATGTATTAGATACCGGCTTATATCATGAGTTGGCGTTGTTTATTGTTGGGTATTGATAAACAAGTATGTATGTATGTATGTATATTAGGGATGGTGGGTAGGTATCTACCTAATATTTTATTTCCCTGTAAAAGGGGTTATCTCCTTAGGACTTGGTTATTTTCATATGAAAAGGGAATAGGGAACTATCGTAGATATTAAAAATATGTTTCGTTTTCTGATGAAACAACAACCACATGGGCTTTAATATTACGACCAAAATTATCTCTGATTTCTTATTTATTTATTGTGAACTATACCAAATCCTAATAGAACAACACTTTTGCAATCTCCAATCTCCGACCCGATAGAGCCATATGTGTGCAATTTGGCGACCCGATAGAGCCATATGTGTGCTTTCTAGATAATGTAATGAGTCATCTAGGTGGAGATTCCATCTTGATTGGCGGTGACTTCAATGCTGAGTCCCCTCTATGGTGTCATTCTACCACTGCAGGGTCTAGGAAAGCAAAAAGAGGTGAACTCTGTGAGGACTTCATAGCTCGGCACGAGCTTTCCGTTATCAATGATCCCTTTAGTCCTCCCACTTTTTCTGGTGCGGTCGGGTTTGGCCACATCGATGTCACTTTGGCTTCGGCTCAAATAGCTCAAAAGGCTTCTTCCTGGCGTGTTTATACAGATTATTCGGGTAGCGATCACGAACTTATTGTCTTTACAATTTCTACTTCACCTACTGACTCGGTTCAAAAGTCTCATATTCCAAGGCGTTTTCGCACGAGGTGTGAGCGCATTGTCGAATTTGATGCTGAATTTATTCGATTTCTGAATCGCTTTGACCCAAATGCTATGTCTATATCTGATACTGCTTCTGATTTCACTAACAATATCATTATATGTGCAGAAAAGTCAATTGGCAGATCTACTCCAGAAAAATTAAAACCAAACGCTTGGTGGCACTCAGGACTCGATTCTTTGAAACGCAGCGTTACACGTGCACGTCGAGCTCTTAAATTGGGACGCAATAGGAACTTTGCTGAGTTTATTATTCTCGACTTGTACTCTGCTTATAGACGTGCACACAATCTATATAAAAATGAAATTATTCGTGCGAAGAAGGTAAGTTGGCGACGTTTGGTTTCCGAGGTTTCGACTTCAGATCCATGGGGTGCAGTGTATCGCGCCGTTTCTTCTAAGAGAGGAAATGGCGCAACAATATCCTGCATCCGCGATGCAACTACTGGTGAGTTCACAACGTCTCTCGATTCAACTGCTTCCGTTTTTCTGGACGCGTTGATTCCATCGGATGATCCGTCTACCGATAATGTTTTTCATAAATGGGTACGTGCTCTTCAACACAACATTCCTCAGACACCCGCTTCGCCACCAGTTTCTGTTGAGGAACTCGATTTAATTATTGGGAACCTTAAACTAAATAAATCCCCAGGCCTCGACCGTATCGACTCTATTTTAATACAAAGATGTTGGCGTTTGGCTCAATTTGAAATGGTTTCCCTCTTAAAAAGATGTTTAGACGAGGGCTGTTTTCCAGACTGTTGGAAAACGGGCCTCATGACTATAATTCCCAAACGATGCGATCGTCCTAGCACGGACCCAAAAGCATATAGACCTGTTACTCTCCTGCCTATTCTGGGCAAGATTCTGGAAAGACTTATATGCAGTAGAATTGAATCCCATCTTTCTAACTCATGTCCACTTTCTTCTCGCCAATTTGGCTTCCGACCTGGAATTTCAACAGTCGATGCTATAAATTATATGTCAGAATTTGTAAGACCTTCTGACGAAAAATATGTTATTGCTATTTCCCTTGACATTAGTGGTGCATTTGACAATGCTTGGTGGCCGCTCATTTTGCATAAACTGAAGTCAAGGAATATACCCCGCAATATATATCTGATAGTTAAAAGTTACTTTGAAAATCGCCGCATAGTCCTGCCTGGGGGACAATTTCTACATACGCGACAGGTAAGCATTGGATGTCCTCAGGGTTCTGTTCTCGGTCCACTTCTCTGGAACATTCTTTTTGATGACTTGCTGGATCTTCCTCTCTCCAGTAATTGTACGATTCAAGCGTATGCCGATGATGCATACATCCTCGTCCGTGGTAATTCCCGTAGATTTATTGAGAACTCAGCTACTCAAGCTCTTTCCTTAGTTTCCGACTGGGGTGTAAAAAATAAACTTTGCTTCGCTCCTAATAAGACATATGGCTTGGTTTTCAAAGGCTTACTACGTAGACAGCCGTCTATTAAGTTCTCAGGAACAAATGTGAGTTTTCGGGACCAAATCACTTGCCTAGGAGTTGTTCTGGAAAGAGGACCAAATTTTAAAAACCATGCTCGATTGTGTGTCGACAAAGCTAAGTCTGCTTTTTTAAAGATCTCACACATCGCCAAGGCACACTGGGGTTTACAGTTTCAAGTATCCTGTCTTTTCTATAAGGCAGTTTACCTCGGCATTGCTTGCTATGCAGCAGGATGTTGGTCTCACGCCTGTGAACTTCAACATATACGTAGAATTTTGCTCTCAAGCCAACGATTCGCTCTCATCGCTCTATCCAAAGCATATGGAACGAGTCCCACTGAAGCACTGCCAATTTTGACAGGCATGACTCCCCTTGATCTGGAACTTCAGCGTAGAGGGGCTGTTTTCAACCTTACGCGGGGCTGTTCTTCTATGATCGGAAATATTCCTCTCTTCCCTCCAGAGGGTCGAGTGTCACGTGGCTTTGTTGAAAGGACTGTAAATGAAAATTTGCAGAACATCTGGCAGACTCGCTGGACGGCCTGCTCAGTGGGAAGAATTACCTACTTATTTTTTCCCGACGTGAGGTATCGTCTTAAATCTCCCTGGGTTGTTCCAGACTTTTGGACTTCCCAATTTTTCACAGGACACGGAAACTTTAAAAGTTATCTTCACCGATTTAACATTGCCTCCTCTGCCTCATGTCATTTCTGTCAATACCCGGACCAAACTTCGGAACATATCCTTTGGGAATGTTGCCACCCAATGGTGTCCTCATATAGATCGGAGCTCCTCGTTGCTGTCCGTGGGCCTCTTCAAGGTCCCATTGGTCATGCGGATTTTGTGATCTCGAAGAAAAATTATAAAGCTTTTAAGGTTTTCTGTCATAGATATGGTGCCTTACTTTTAGAAGATTCCCGTTAAATTAATTATTTCCAGAGATCTTAGTCACTTCTCTGATGGTCTGCATGTAGGGGGATCTGAGGTCATAGACGGTCCACGGGTGTGAATTTTCTGTTCGCACTCGTTGATTGTTTCTTTTTGCACTATGGTGCCGAGATTGCTAATCTAGAGGGCTCCATGAGCTACTTTTCGTGCTATGCATTTTTTTTTGTCGTTCACTTAGCGTTCTGTGAAGGGGCCGATTACAGTCCCCATAGGCAGAGCGGGTGGTGGTGGGAGTAAATCTCCAATCTCCACTTAATATTTGCAATCACCAATCTCCACTTAATATCCAACATCTTTTGTCTCTTAATAATTCACGGGTACTGTCCGTTATTTAAAAATTCCTTTCATTGAATGACATAAATTTATAATAAAATTAACTTTTCTCCTCTGACATGAAATAATTGGCACATAGCACTCTTTAAAGGGTGAATTGCCTTAAAAAAAAAAAAAAACACTTTTGCAATACTACAATCAACACTTTTGCAATACCTGTACATAATGATAAGACCGGGGTGGACATGGTATTGCATTTATGTACAGATGTGGTGTTGGTCTTGGTCTTGCATACTGGATCGAGTCTTGTAGCAGAAGGTGCTTCTATGCCCATTCAATTGTTACAAAAATGCGTGAACTTACTTTAAATGGAATGTTAATGATTATTTGAGAGAAAATATCTGGGACACCAAAACCAGATTTGCATCTCTCAAAAACCTGTGCTTGCGAATCAGCTGTTAAAAATATACTTTTTTATACGAATCAGCTGTTAAAAATATACTTTTTTATACGAATCAGCTGTTAAAAATATACGTTTTGACGATTAATAGTATGATTGGATTGAAAAACACGAAAACAAAAACATAAGCATTATAAGCTCACAAGTGTACAAATTATGTGTTATTTAGTTAATAAATAAATAGATATAAAAATAAATAAATAAGTATATACATAAATAGATTAATTTATTAATAAGTGAATAAATAAATAAATAAATTATTTATTTAATTTATTAATAAATAAATAAAAAATTACATAAAGTATTTAATTAATTAATTAATAAATAAATGAAAAATTAAATAAATAAATAAATAGATAAATAAATAAATAAATAAATAAATAAATTTATTTATTTATTAATTAATTAATAATTAAACAAAAAAAATAATTCGGTAATTAATTAATAAATAAATGATTGAATAAATTATTAAATTATTTAATCAATTAATTAATGAATTACTTAATTAATAAATACATCAGTTAATTTATATAAAAATAGTAATAAATAAATATATAAATCAATAAATAAAAAAAAATTATTAGATAATAAAATAATTCATCAATAAAAAAAATAATAAATAAATCAATTAACTAATAAATCATTCGATAAATTAATAAATCTAAAGTAATAAAACAAAGATTTTGTTAGTGTGTGTGTTTGTATGTGTGTGTTTGTCTCACGCCTTTTGAAAAACCAAGAGCATCTAAAAATCTAATTTATGTGCGAACATGTACCAGTATACCTGATGCAGTGTCACGCTAAAATAATGCGATTAAAAATGCTGAATTTTAAAGATATTTCAATAATTATCTGTCAAAAAGTGTACATTTTGCACGCAAATATCTGTTAGTTTAAAAGTTAGAAGTACGTATTTACACGAAAAAAATATATTTTCAAGTATAACTTAGCTTTTAAGTGAAAAACATGGTGAATATTTTGTCTAATTATAATGTTTAACTTATTTTTAATGTAAGCGTTTTGTACAAATGTACATATAACCCCTCCATTTTAATATCTTTTCATATGATATTTAATTTTCCTACCGAATGAATATGTTCTTTAAAATAATATACCTTTGAAATAAATGTGATTATGAAATAATAAAATGAAACACAAGACTTTATAGCAAGTTTTAAGACATATATTGTAAAAGTCTGTTAATTATTAGTAAAGATATAGGCATAATAAAATTGCATAATTTGTATATAATATTTGATATTTCGGACAATTTTCGTTTTTGTGGCTTCGAACAAACCAATGTAGGTACCTACCTACATATCCAAAAAATGTATCGAGCCCATTTGATATTAATATTGGAATGTTTACTATGGTTACGGAAAGATTCTGATATTCAAATAAAATTTGTTATGAATCGAATTTATTAAGAACATTGTTGTAGGTAGGTACCTACCTATTACTATTTACTTACAAATCACACAACAATATACTCCAACAATAGGTCCAACTGTCCTTCCAACTCTTCACAAGTCTTCCAAGACGGTTTTTGGATATAGACTTTTTTCTTCTTCTTCTTTTTCTTCTTCATCCAATTTTCCTTCCATATCTTCGCAGGTATCTGGATTTAAACTTTTTTCTTCTTCTTCTTCGTGTATTTAGTCATTTTACCTTTGAAGGTGGAGTATCCTGGGAAAAGAAGGTCCTTTCATCTCTTCGCGGTTCTTCCAGGATGGTTTCTGGATTTAAACTTTTCTTAACCGACTGAAGGGACGGGATGTAATGATGGGAAGGGATGCACTAAAGGGCCTGAAGGGGCGGGAGGTATAAAAGGTCCTGAAGGGACGGGAGGTACTGAAGGGCCTGATTGGTAGGGACGTAATGATGGATTGAAGGGACGGGAGGTACTGAAGGGCCTGAAGGGACGGGAGGTTCTGAAGGGTCTGAAGCGACGGTTCATGGAGTCTAATTCTTTTTCTTCTTAATTTTATGTAGACCTTACAGTTTTTACACAAACTATTTCCTTTAGTCTTTTTCTTCGTTTTCTTATTTTATGTAGAACTTTGGTGAATTTTATACAAACTATTTCGTATAGATTAATCTTCTTCTTCTTTTGTTAAGACCTTTTAGTCAGTTTTTATACAATCTATTTCAAATAGTCTAATTCTTCTATTTTATGTATTTTTTCTTATTTTATGTAGACCATTGGGATAGTTTTTTATACGAAATATTTCTTATAGTCTTATACTTATTCTTCTCTTTTTTATTTAGACTTTTGGGTTAGTTTTAAGTCTACTGGTCTTTTCTGCAGAAATATTATTAACAATATATGCACACTTGATGAAAATACATACCTATGTAAAAACGAATGGGATGTGGGATGTGACGGTGTAATCAGCACTAGAATCTTTTCAATACTTTTGTTTAATCAAATGTAAACCATTTATATCATCCTATTTTGAATAATTTTCAACACTTTCATATTTGATTTCGTTGACGATATTTAAAGAATGGGGGTTTTGGCCATTACTGAACTCTTCACAACGTTTATATTTAAATTATAAACTATTTACTATAGTTTAAATCTTCTTCTTCTTCGTTAATGTAGACTTTTGTGTCAATTTCAAATCTATCAGTCTAATTGTGCAAAAATATAATGCACACTTGATGAAAAAATATAAAAACGAATGGGATGTGACCAACACTAGATCTTTTCAGTACGCATTATTTAATCAAATTTTAACCACATTCCAACATCCAAAATTACTAAATTTTTTTTTATAGGAACATATTACAATTTGTTTTCGATGATAATATTTAAAAATGAGGGTTGTGACCAAACCAATCTCTTTACAAAGTTGATAAACAGTCATATTTAAAACCATTTCGCATAGTCCATGCGTGCCGAAATTGTATATACCTAGCACTTTATAGCAATATATAAAAAAGAATGGGTTGTGGCCATCACTTGAACATTTTACAATGCTTAAACTCAATCAAATTTCAAACCACTTTTCATAGTCCGATATTGCAAAATAATTGGGTGACAATATTATAAAAACGATTGCTTATTCCTTCACAATTTTACATTCTTGGCCAACGGCGGGACATAAAAGCTAGTAAAAAATAAATCGCACCTTTATTTCCATAGTGACACTAAACAATCAAAAAAAATTTTCACCATCAGAAATTAAAGTTTGGATTTTTTTATTTAATTTGAAAAAATACAACTCGCAATAATGCCAATTGGTGGTAAATATTTTAACGAGTGATCTGGTGTTTTTGAATCCAATAGATAGCGCTCATCTAAAATACATAGCTGGTTATAAAAAATATTTTTTTTTATATTGATAATGATGAAAATATTTAAATAATTAAAAAAATGTTATCAATAATTAATTAATATAATATGTAGCTGAGATTAAATTGTGTCTAATAATCTTCCATGCAGTGTAGATAAGTATTCGTATAGTATTAATATACCTACTATTCACATGAAACTGGGTATGTATAATAGAGTGTAGGTACAATATTTGATAGTGGGTAGGTATATACATAAACTCCTTTAGCAAACTGCCACATTACTTTTGCAGAAAAGTGACAGAACTGTGTAAACAAGCTTCATTCGTGTGACAAATGACACTTTTATTAAAATAAGGTACATATTTTATGATACGTCAGCATCAACGTAAATATACATATATGACTTTTTTCGCCATGTATGTCATTTTGGCATCATATATTTTTATTTTGATATACAATATAAACCTCTCTATGTACTACATATGAACTGGGTACTTAATGCCTCATTCAATTTAGGTATAAATCTCACATTTTTTCTTGCAAAGTTTCACAAAATAATGAAGATCTTAGATGGCACTAACAGTTTCCTCATGTCAGTAAAACCCAATTAAAAGTAGGTAGTGTTAAATATCCATGAAGACGGATCACTACGTCTTACCTTGTTCTAAAAAATAACCTCTGCATTTGTTCATTTCATTCGTCCTTTTCCTCATGACTGAGGATAGCGGCTGTAGTCTGTCGCCACACGTATGGCCCGCCTCCATGCCAATCTGTTTTGGGCTGAACGCAGAGCACCAGTCACCGAAGACCCCATTGTGGACTTAACCAAATCGCTCCATCTGGTCGGTGAGCGACCACGAGAGCATTTGTACCAATGTACAAATTAACCAACGATAATAGTTGGTACAAAATCTTTAATTTTTGGATTTTATACAGTTAATGGAATAATGTATAGTTACATTCATCATATTATGAATTATATATTTTATTGGATAACTTCAATACCGTTTAATTTTCACGACAGTTAATTTAAACTTTGTTTGGTTTCTCGTAAAAATAGACCTATATAAAATAAATAATTCCATCAAAAATACTAATTATCCTCGGTACTTGCTTTCAAATCAAGTCAACTTCTTCAGCCTATCAGAAGATAATATTATTTTTTTTTAAGAATTTTCGAAGTGCTAGCATTGATTCAATTGCTCGTAATAAGTGAGAAAACCCAATCATGAGTTTTCCTTACAGTCACAAAGATATTTTTTTTAAATGAATATGTCTTTGTTAAATAAGTACATATATGTACATCTTCCTACGTTCCATAAAATAAGCGTAAATGCTTGTGCTGTAGGTGAACGAAATCGGTCGAGACAGGATTCGAACTCGCGATGAATGGATTGCTAGCCCAGCGCGCTAATTGCTCTGCCATCAACCCATCTAAAGATATGTTGTTAAAGCCTTGGACTTATCTACGGATGTACCTAAACATATTTGCGCACTAAAGTACCTTCTAATGTATGAAACACCAATCTATGATATGCAATAACTTTTTGGTGATATAAGGTAAATTAAAGAGTTTTTTTTTTAAATTGCAAGATTCTGCTTGATTGGGAAAAATTGCCTCATGGCAATAACCCCGCCAGAGTACACAATATATGTGTTTATATTATGTACAGAAAGATAAACAAAATAAGATTTTTTATCATAGTAAAAAAAGCAGCTGGTAAATTTTCATATTCTCTAAGAAAATCTACTTCACAGACTTTGTTGCTTTTTAGTTACTTACATACATACATACAATAAAACATTTAAAAAGGGTTTTACTCAAACTTATTTAAGAAAAGTATTAAATAAATTTAAAGTTTATAAAAACTTTCGCAATAGACCAAAGATGTAAAAATTAACCGTTATTTATTTCAAAGACGTATCTTTTGAGTGTACTGGCGAAAAGATTTAAAAAAGTACAAATTAGCCTACTGTAGCCTCTTATTCATCGTTGATAAAAGTACTTATGTATGATATATTCTTGTTTAATAATATTTCACATTGTAAAGAGAAGTTACCTACACACAGTGTTAGCAAACGTAATTCTCAAGTCAGTTATTCTGACTGTATCTACCTACGACACGACGTATATTGTAATATAATTCACAAATGGTATGTTGGTACTTATTTCTCCTTCACATACATTTTCAAAGTAATGTCAGAGTAACGGTTAAAATAACAAGATGTCACATGCATGAGACTCTCAAGTTGTAATCATTTTTCATTTTGTTTCTTGAATAACAATTTACCTGAGTTCTTTGTCTAATGATACGTCTTAAGGTTAGGTGAATGTTAGTATGTTATTATAAGTTGAATGGTGTATAGTTATGAACAACAGTATTCTAAATATCTTTAGAATACAGGTGTCCATACTGAAATTAAATTTTGTTTGATATATTTATTAAATCAAATGCATACATACATACATACATACCATCACGGCATATCCCACAATGTGGGGTAACCAGCGAAAGGTGTACGGGTGTGCATTGCCTTATAAAAGGGAGCACAACATATCTGTGTATACCCACACACCAGTCTCGTCTCACCTAAAAAGGCACTATATTCAGAATGGGTGGTGAACCTCATTGCTGAACTATGTGAGATGTTATAGTTGCCTGTTGTATTTTCGATTACCCGGCTCTTACGGGACACTCGAAAACAATAATAGAAAAGAGTGGAAGCACTATTCTAAGCCGGTGCCTCACAGCTTAGAATAGTGATAATAAAAAAATATCTCCAAATTAAGTTCCTCTTATATCATTTTTAAAACTTTAAAATAGACAATCTGAGTTTAAAATGATGGAATGATATCATGGATTTTTATTATAATAGTTGCATGTAACACATGAGATCCAACTGTCGACAGCGACAGCATGTATAGTTGAAGAATAAGAATCAAACTATAAACCCATAAATACAAAATATTGAAAATTTTAAGACATGTTGGTATGTATGTCAAGACAGGACAGCATGGAGGTCAGTCCTCTCTTCCTACCCGGAACATGAAAACAGCGTGATGGTTCTGTATGTATGTTTGGATATCAAGTACCTATCAAACTATTAAGTCTTCTTACATATTGTGTATAAGCGACTGCCATACAAATTGCATGAAGCAATGTCGTCACCAAATTCAATTTTTATAAAAATTGTTAAAAAAAATTGAGCCCAAACTTTTATACTCAGAATTTTGAATTTTTGTTTCAGTCAGGGTATCATTCAGTCAGGATATTTTTGTATCAACTTTTGAATTTATACATTATTTTTCCATATATCTCAGAAACCATAAAAGCTTGAACGCTGAAAATTGGTACGAACATATACAAATACAAAATCTCAAACGAATTTTTTCAAATAAATTCCAGAGTTTCTCAAACATTTTTTATTAAGAAAAACATTTTTTTATGTTAAATATATGTGATTAACTGCCTATATTTCCTAAGTTTTTAAAAATATCGAAAAAAGCCGAAACAATCCAAATAGATAATTTAATTTTCTATAAAACATAGTAACATTGAAGTAGTACATCTCAAATTTATATAAATTGAATTTAGTGAAGACACCGCCTCATACGATTTCTATGGCAGTCGCCCATACACAATATTATATGTAAGTATTTACAGTTTGATACTTAAATCTCCGAACATACACACATACCATCATGCTGATTCCATATTCTGGGTAGGATAAAAGGACTGACCTCCATACCTTCCTATCTTGACAAACATACCCACATGTGTTGTATAGAAAACAAAATATCTTAAAATATTCAATAATTTGGATTTAAGTGTTTATAGTTTGGTACCCATTCCTCAACTATACATACTATCGCTATCGACAGTTGGATCTCATGAGTCACATGCAACTAGTAAAAATATATATGTTTGTCCATGATTATTTAGAATGTGATATTGAATAGTATACAACACTCATTTCGAAATGAATGTTGAATACCTACTATTATTGTTTAATTATGATATTCTTTTGTACCTTATGTAAATAAATAAAATATTAACAAACTCATTCATTTTATTGTTAATCATTGGTATTATACTGTACACTATCATGGATTGATCCTCAATGCGATCCACACAATGTGGGGTTACCATCGGCAGGTGAGAGCGGGTGTGCATTATCCTATAAAAGAAGCTCGACTTGCGCATATTTTTGACACACCGGCATCTATATTAAAAATTAAATTAATATAAAGGGTAAAAGAATATTTTAAAGCTTGGTGACAGTTTATTTTCTATGCCTATAATATATTTTATTGTACGTAGTGAAATATGTACCTAAGTATTATCCTACATGGGATTTTATCAGTATTATCCTACATGGGATTTTATCTGCAGGATTTTATCTATGGTTTCAAGTCTCCGAAGGTCAGATTTTGGGCGAAGCCGATGGTTTAACCACGTAGAAATATACAATATCAATATTTGCGTGAGAAATGAATTTAAATAAATATCTCCTCTGCTGGGATTCGAACCCAGGACGCCCGCAAAGAAACCGAACGGCTTACCAACTGTCCCACGGCGGTCGGCGTAGTAATAAAGTTAAAAAATAATAAAAAATATCGAATGATATACACATGGATGCAAGAACGATGTCAATTATGCATACGAAAGTTTTTTAATATACACCGGAAGTAGTAATAAAGATAGAAGAATATGACGTGAAAACTGTATGAAGAAATATATAAAATATACAAAAATATACACCGGACGCAGTAATAAAGATAAAAAAATGGTCGTGAAAAATATACGAAGATATATATAAAATATACAAAAAATATACTCCGGAAGCAGTAATAAAGATAAAAAAATGGACGTATGAAGTATGAAAAAGACGTATCAAACGTACCAAAACAGGATAAAACTGAATATTTATATTTTGAAATTTATAAGAAAAACCTTATGCCTACAATGATTGTGAGCTACAAATAACGCTAAATTCAGTGAGATAAAACTAAAATAATATGTAGAAGTGGTGGACGCCGATCCGTCGGATATTTGGCGGACGCAAAAAGTGTAGTGGGATCCACATATATATATATATATATATATATATATATATATACATATATATACACATACATATATATATACACACATATATATACATATATATATATATATATATATATATATATATATATATATATATATATATATATATATATATATATATATATATATATATATATATATATATATATATATATATATATATATATATATATATATATATATATATATATATATATATATATATATATATATATATATATATATATATATATATATATATATATATATATATATATATATATATATATATATATATATATATATATATATATATATATATATATACATATATACACATATACATACATATATACATACATACACACACACATATATATATATATATATATATATATATATATATATATATATATATATATATATATATATATATATATATATATATATATATATATATATATATATATATATATATATATATATATATATATATATATATATATATATATATATATATATATATATATATATATATATATATATATATATATATATATATATATATATATATATATATATATATATATATATATATATATATATATATATATATACATATATACACATATACATACATATATACATACATACACACACACATATATATATATATATATATATATATATATATATATATATATATATATATATATATATATATATATATATATATATATATATATATATATATATATATATATATATATATATATATATATATATATATATATATATATATATATATATATATATATATATATATATATATATATATACATATATATACACATACATATATATATATATATCCCGCAACACCTGTTGCGTCACCTATGTGAAACTCGCATAGGGCTGCTGCGTCCACCAACCCTTCGCGTCCGGTATACGGACGCAAGACAATTTTCACGCCAAAAACCACCATTCTGTTGCTCATACCATAGAGAATCAACTGGCAAAAATTTGGGAAAACTGGCATGGAAGCAAAAAAAATATCAAAATATCTTGAAATGAACATTATTAGTTCAACCATTGCACATGTATGAATATCAAATGCACATGTATGCACATGTATGAATATCAAATGCACATGTATGAATAATACTGTTTTAATTATAATGTTTTAAATCAAAAGTTTTATTAAATACAATGAATGAATATTATACATATTGATTTATTATATACAATGAATATAGATTATATTGCACGCGTAAACTATTTACAATAACTAGGTTAACACGTTGTTGACGATACGAGCCGTTCTTATACGGAATGAGCACGATGGCGTGGCGTTACTGCGTTAGTAAGAGCTCGGCCAATCCTGTGTTTCACGAAGACATTCGACTATCTCCGAGGATCATATATACATAACTATGTATAGGCAAATTTTTTTGCCTATATGTTCTAGGCAAAAAAAAATTGTTACTACGCTTATCACCTATCCAAATCTGAAAATGCTCGAAAATAAATTTAGAGCAAGATACCGCGACTGCCAGACTTACATATTCATAGTATACCCGTAGGTCAAACATACGTCATAGTGTAAAGGCTGTTTTTTCCGTAAAAGGATACCACTGGAGAAACAACGATTGGATAATATTATAAACCCTGAGTGCTGGTGGCTTTCGGTGATTATTAATTTCTTAAAGGAAGATTATTAAAAATCACACCTTGAAAGATTAATGAATTGTTATATCTCTGTTAAAGGTGTCTGTCGTGGGTTTTTACTCTCCACACTATGGAATAGGGGAGAGTCATGATTTCGCAAAATTTAAGCGTATTTTTTTTACATCAATTTCTCAATGGGTATCATGTAGAGAATGCACACTATGAGTTTCGTCGTGATGTGTTTGTGTGTATGGCGTATACGCCGTACGCCGTACGCCGTACGCCGTAGCATTTATCTTTTTTGTGTCCTCTCTACAGCCCAAACTATAAGTCTGATCGACTTCATATTAACATAATATGTGTAAAGTGCAAAGACCTAGAGCTGATTAGTTTTCCATAGACAACTTTTGATTTCTTCTCTATGAATTCATCATTTACGTTGTTTTTTTTTTGTGTCCTCTCTGCAGCCCAAACTATAAGTCCGATTGACTTCATATTGATATCACATGTGTTAAGTCCATAAACTTAGAGCTGATTAGTTTTCCATAGACAACGGTTCATTTTTTCCCAATGTTTCTTTATGATTTCATCTATTAAAACTGAAAAAATGCTCTCACGACCTGGAAATTAGAGATATTTTAATTTGGTTTCAAATATTTATACAACACCAAGAATCTTCATAAAATTGTATTCAAAGTTGGTCAATGTTAAAAGAAAAATATTCAACGGTTTCAAAAATTATATTTTATTTAATGGATATTTGTATGAAACTTATATGTAACAAGAGAATTTTTTTATATTTGGCAATGTTCAGTTCATTGATTTCATATTGATATAAGAATATAAATAGCTTGAACTTAGAACTGATTAGCTTTTCATAGATATCATAAAATTTCTTCATATGATAACACGTGTCAACATTGTCAAAATGGTCTAACGCTCTTTGAAACAAAATTTATCTGCTTTTTTTAAAATATTTCATACAACATAAGCAGTCTTCACTATACTGCATTAATAGTTTGTTTATCTTAACATAAAAATATACTATCGGAAGAAAATTTATATTCCTGATAGTAACGTTTAGTATGAATAAAAATGTAATTAGATAAATTTCTATGTATGGAAAAGTTCAGTAATTTGATTTCATGTTATAATGTAAAAAGCTTGAACATAGAACTGATTAGCTTTCCATAAACAACAAAAAAAATCTTCATATGATATCACCTGTCAAAATTTGGAAAATGCTCTCGCGTTCTTTAGAACAAAATATATCTGCTTTTTTTAAAATATTTCATACAACATAAGCATTCTACACCATACTGCATTAAAAGTTTGTCTATCTTATCATAAAAATATACTATCGGAAGAAAATTTATATTCCTGATAGTAACATTTAGTATGAATAAAAATGTAATTATATAAATTTCTATGTATGGAAAAGTTCAGTTATTTGATTTCATGTTATAATGTAAAGAGCTTGAACATATAACTGATTAGCTTTCCATAAATAACAAAAAAAATCTTCATATGATATCACCTGTCAAAATTTGGAAAATGCTCTCGCGTTCTTTAGAACAAAATTTATCTGCTTTTTTTAAAATATTTCATACAACATAAGCATTCTTCCCTATACTGCATTAATAGTTTGTCTATCTTAACATAAAAATATACTATCGGAAGAAAATTTATATTCCTGATAGTAACATTTAGTATGAATAAAAATGTAATTAGATAAATTTCTATGTATGGAAAAGTTCAGTAATTTGATTTCATGTTATAATGTAAAGAGCTTGAACATAGAACTGATTAGCTTTCCATAAATAACAAAAAAATCTTCATATGATATCACTTGTCAAAATTTTGAAAATGCTCTCGCGTTCTTTAAATCAAAATTTATCTGCTTTTTTAAAAATATTACATACAACATAAGCATTCTTCACTATACTGCATTAATAGTTTGTTTATCTTAACATAAAAATATACTATCGGAAGAAAATTTATATTCCTGGTAGTAACATTTAGTATGAATAAAAATGTAATTAGATAAATTTCTATGTATGGAAAAGTTCAGTAATTTGATTTCATGTTATAATGTAAAGAGCTTGAACATAGAACTGAATAGCTTTCCATAAATAACAAAAAAAATCTTCATATGATATCACCTGTCAAAATTTCGAAAATGCTCTCGCTTTATTTAGAACATAATTTATCTGCTTTTTTTAAAATATTTCATACAACATAAGCATTCTTCCCTATACTGCATTAAAAGTTTGTCTATCTTAACATAAAAATATACTATCGGAAGAAAATTTATATTCCTGATAGTAACATTTATTATGAATAAAAATGTAATTAGATAAATTTATATGTATGGAAAAGTTCAGTAATTTGATTTCATGTTATAATGTAAAGAGCTTGAACATATAACTGATTAGCTTTCCATAAATAACTAAAAATTCTTCATATAATATCACGTGTCAAAATTTTGAAAATGCTCTCGCGTTCTTTAAAACAAAATTTATCTGCTTTTTTTAAAATATTTCATACAACATAAGCATTCTTCACTATACTGCATTAATAGTTTGTTTATCTTAACATAAAAATATACTATCGGAAGAAAATTTATATTCCTGATAGTAACATTTAGTATGAATAAAAATGTAATTAGATAAATTTCTATGTATGGAAAAGTTCAGTAATTTGATTTCATGTTATAATGTAAAGAGCTTGAACATAGAACTGATTAGCTTTCCATAAATAACAAAAAAAATCTTCATATGATATCACCTGTCAAAATTTGGAAAATGCTCTCGCGTTCTTTAGAACAAAATTTATCTGCTTTTTTTAAAATATTTCATACAACATAAGCATTCTTCCCTATACTGCATTAATAGTTTGTCTATCTTAACATAAAAATATACTATCGGAAGAAAATTTATATTCCTGAAAGTAACATTTAGTATGAATAAAAATGTAATTAGATAAATTTCTATGTATGGAAACGTTCAGTAATTTGATTTCATGTTATAATGTAAAGAGCTTGAAAATAGAACTGATTAGCTTTCCATAAATAACAAAAAAAATCTTCATATGATATCACCTGTCAAAATTTGGAAAATGCTCTCGCGTTCTTTAGAACAAAATTTATCTGCTTTTTTTAAAATATTTCATTCAACATAAGCATTCTTCCCTATACTGCATTAATAGTTTGTCTATCTTAACATAAAAATATACTATCGGAAGAAAATTTATATTCCTGATAGTAACATTTAGTACGAATAAAAATGTAATTAGATAAATTTCTATGTATGGAAACGTTCAGTAATTTGATTTCATGTTATAATGTAAAGAGCTTGAACATAGAACTGATTAGCTTTCCATAAATAACTAAAAATTCTTCATATAATATCACGTGTCAAAATTTTGAAAATGCTCTCGCGTTCTTTAAAACAAAATTTATCTGCTTTTTTTAAAATATTTCATACAACATAAGCATTCTTCACTATACTGCATTAATAGTTTGTTTATCTTAACATAAAAATATACTATCGGAAGAAAATTTATATTCCTGATAGTAACATTTAGTATGAATAAAAATGTAATTAGATAAATTTCTATGTATGGAAACGTTCAGTAATTTGATTTCATGTTATAATGTAAAGAGCTTGAAAATAGAACTGATTAGCTTTCCATAAATAACAAAAAAATTCTTCATATGATATCACCTGTCAAAATTTGGAAAATGCTCTTGCGTTCTTTAAAACAAAATTTATCTGCTTTTTTTAAAATATTTCATACATCATAAGCATTCTACACCATACTGCATTAAAAGTTTGTCTATCTTATCATAAAAATATACTATCGGAAGAAAAATTATATACTAGAAAAAACAGTTTATTATTATTACTCTCCACACTATGGAATAGGGGAGAGTCATGATTTCGCAAAATTTAAGCGTATTTTTTTTACATCAATTTCTCAATGGGTATCATGTAGAGAATGCACACTATGAGTTTCGTCGTGATGTGTTTGTGTGTATGGCGTATACGCCGTACGCCGTACGCCGTACGCCGTAGCATTTATCTTTTTTGTGTCCTCTCTACAGCCCAAACTATAAGTCTGATCGACTTCATATTAACATCATATGTGTAAAGTGCAAAGACCTAGAGCTGATTAGTTTTCCATAGACAACTTTTGATTTCTTCTCTATGAATTCATCATTTACGTTGTTTTTTTTTTGTGTCCTCTCTGCAGCCCAAACTATAAGTCCGATTGACTTCATATTGATATCACATGTGTTAAGTCCATAAACTTAGAGCTGATTAGTTTTCCATAGACAACGGTTCATTTTTTCCCAATGTTTCTTTATGATTTCATCTATTAAAACTGAAAAAATGCTCTCACGACCTGGAAATTAGAGATATTTTAATTTGGTTTCAAATATTTATACAACACCAAGAATCTTCATAAAATTGTATTCAAAGTTGGTCAATGTTAAAAGAAAAATATTCAACGGTTTCAAAAATTATATTTTATTTAATGGATATTTGTATGAAACTTATATGTAACAAGAGAATTTTTTTATATTTGGCAATGTTCAGTTCATTGATTTCATATTGATATAAGAATATTAATAGCTTGAACTTAGAACTGATTAGCTTTTCATAGATATCATAAAATTTCTTCATATGATATCACGTGTCAACATTGTCAAAATGGTCTAACGCTCTTTGAAACAAAATTTATCTGCTTTTTTTAAAATATTTCATACAACATAAGCAGTCTTCACTATACTGCATTAATATTTTGTTTATCTTAACATAAAAATATACTATCGGAAGAAAATTTATATTCCTGATAGTAACGTTTAGTATGAATAAAAATGTAATTAGATAAATTTCTATGTATGGAAAAGTTCAGTAATTTGATTTCATGTTATAATGTAAAAAGCTTGAACATAGAACTGATTAGCTTTCCATAAACAACAAAAAAAATCTTCATATGATATCACCTGTCAAAATTTGGAAAATGCTCTCGCGTTCTTTAGAACAAAATTTATCTGCTTTTTTTAAAATATTTCATACAACATAAGCATTCTTCCCTATACTGCATTAATAGTTTGTCTATCTTAACATAAAAATATACTATCGGAAGAAAATTTATATTCCTGATAGTAACATTTAGTATGAATAAAAATGTAATTAGATAAATTTCTATGTATGGAAAAGTTCAGTAATTTGATTTCATGTTATAATGTAAAGAGCTTGAACATAGAACTGATTAGCTTTCCATAAATAACAAAAAAATCTTCATAAGATATCACTTGTCAAAATTTTGAAAATGCTCTCGCGTTCTTTAAATCAAAATTTATCTGCTTTTTTAAAAATATTACATACAACATAAGCATTCTTCACTATACTGCATTAATAGTTTGTTTATCTTAACATAAAAATATACTATCGGAAGAAAATTTATATTCCTGGTAGTAACATTTAGTATGAATAAAAATGTAATTAGATAAATTTCTATGTATGGAAATGTTCAGTTATTTGATTTCATGTTATAATGTAAAGAGCTTGAACATAGAACTGATTAGCTTTCCATAAATAACAAAAAAAATCTTCATATGATATCACCTATCAAAATTTGGAAAATGCTCTCGCGTTCTTTAGAACAAAATTTATCTGCTTTTTTTAAAATATTTCATACAACATAAGCTTTCTTCACTATACTGCATTAATAGTTTGTTTATCTTAACATAAAAATATACTATCGGAAGAAAATTTATATTCCTGATAGTAACATTTAGTATGAATAAAAATGTAATTAGATAAATTTCTATGTATGGAAATGTTCAGTAATTTGATTTCATGTTATAATGTAAAGAGCTTGAACATAGAACTGATTAGCTTTCCATAAATAACAAAAAAAATCTTCATATGATATCACCTATCAAAATTTGGAAAATGCGCTCGCGTTCTTTAGAACAAAATTTATCTGCTTTTTTTAAAATATTTCATACAACATAAGCATTCTACACCATACTGCATTAAAAGTTTGTCTATCTTATCATAAAAATATACTATCGGAAGAAAATTTATATTCCTGATAGTAACATTTAGTATGAAAAAAAATGTAATTATATAAATTTCTATGTATGGAAAAGTTCAGTAATTTGATTTCATGTTATAATGTAAAGAGCTTGAACATATAACTGATTAGCTTTCCATAAATAACAAAAAAAATCTTCATATGATATCACCTGTCAAAATTTGGAAAATGCTCTCGCGTTCTTTAGAACAAAATTTATCTGCTTTTTTTAAAATATTTCATACAACATAAGCATTCTACACCATACTGCATTAAAAGTTTGTCTATCTTATCATAAAAATATACTATCGGAAGAAAATTTATATTCCTGATAGTAACATTTAGTATGAATAAAAATGTAATTATATAAATTTCTATGTATGGAAAAGTTCAGTAATTTGATTTCATGTTATAATGTAAAGAGCTTGAACATATAACTGATTAGCTTTCCATAAATAACAAAAAAAATCTTCATATGATATCACCTGTCAAAATTTGGAAAATGCTCTCGCGTTCTTTAGAACAAAATTTATCTGCTTTTTTTAAAATATTTCATACAACATAAGCATTCTTCACTATACTGCATTAATAGTTTGTTTATCTTAACATAAAAATATACTATCGGAAGAAAATTTATATTCCTGATAGTAACATTTAGTATGAATAAAAATGTAATTAGATAAATTTCTATGTATGGAAAAGTTCAGTAATTTGATTTCATGTTATAATGTAAAGAGCTTGAACATAGAACTGATTAGCTTTCCATAAATAACAAAAAAAATCTTCATATGATATCACCTGTCAAAATTTGGAAAATGCTCTCGCGTTCTTTAGAACAAAATTTATCTGCTTTTTTTTTAAATATTTCATACAACATAAGCATTCTTCCCTATACTGCATTAATAGTTTGTCTATCTTAACATAAAAATATACTATCGGAAGAAAATTTATATTCCTGATAGTAACATTTAGTATGAATAAAAATGTAATTAGATAAATTTCTATGTATGGAAACGTTCAGTAATTTGATTTCATGTTATAATGTAAAGAGCTTGAACATAGAACTGATTAGCTTTCCATAAATAACAAAAAAAATCTTCATATGATATCACCTGTCAAAATTTGGAAAATGCTCTCGCGTTCTTTAGAACAAAATTTATCTGCTTTTTTTTAAATATTTCATACAACATAAGCATTCTTCCCTATACTGCATTAATAGTTTGTCTATCTTAACATAAAAATATACTATCGGAAGAAAATTTATATTCCTGATAGTAACATTTAGTATGAATAAAAATGTAATTAGATAAATTTCTATGTATGGAAACGTTCAGTAATTTGATTTCATGTTATAATGTAAAGAGCTTGAACATAGAACTGATTAGCTTTCCATAAATAACTAAAAATTCTTCATATAATATCACGTGTCAAAATTTTGAAAATGCTCTCGCGTTCTTTAAAACAAAATTTATCTGCTTTTTTAAAATATTTCATACAACATAAGCATTCTTCACTATACTGCATTAATAGTTTGTTTATCTTAACATAAAAATATACTATCGGAAGAAAATTTATATTCCTGATAGTAACATTTAGTATGAATAAAAATGTAATTAGATAAATTTCTATGTATGGAAATGTTCAGTAATTTGATTTCATGTTATAATGTAAAGAGCTTGAACATAGAACTGATTAGCTTTCCATAAATAACAAAAAAAATCTTCATATGATATCACCTATCAAAATTTGGAAAATGCTCTCGCGTTCTTTAGAACAAAATTTATCTGCTTTTTTTAAAATATTTCATACAACATAAGCATTCTACACCATACTGCATTAAAAGTTTGTCTATCTTATCATAAAAATATACTATCGGAAGAAAATTTATATTCCTGATAGTAACATTTAGTATGAATAAAAATGTAATTATATAAATTTCTATGTATGGAAAAGTTCAGTAATTTGATTTCATGTTATAATGTAAAGAGCTTGAACATATAACTGATTAGCTTTCCATAAATAACAAAAAAAATCTTCATATGATATCACCTGTCAAAATTTGGAAAATGCTCTCGCGTTCTTTAGAACAAAATTTATCTGCTTTTTTTAAAATATTTCATACAACATAAGCATTCTACACCATACTGCATTAAAAGTTTGTCTATCTTATCATAAAAATATACTATCGGAAGAAAATTTATATTCCTGATAGTAACATTTAGTATGAATAAAAATGTAATTATATAAATTTCTATGTATGGAAAAGTTCAGTAATTTGATTTCATGTTATAATGTAAAGAGCTTGAACATATAACTGATTAGCTTTCCATAAATAACAAAAAAAATCTTCATATGATATCACCTGTCAAAATTTGGAAAATGCTCTCGCGTTCTTTAGAACAAAATTTATATGCTTTTTTTAAAATATTTCATACAACATAAGCATTCTACACCATACTGCATTAAAAGTTTGTCTATCTTATCATAAAAATATACTATCGGAAGAAAATTTATATTCCTGATAGTAACATTTAGTATGAATAAAAATGTAATTATATAAATTTCTATGTATGGAAAAGTTCAGTAATTTGATTTCATGTTATAATGTAAAGAGCTTGAACATATAACTGATTAGCTTTCCATAAATAACAAAAAAAATCTTCATATGATATCACCTGTCAAAATTTGGAAAATGCTCTCGCGTTCTTTAGAACAAAATTTTTCTGCTTTTTTTTAAATATTTCATACAACATAAGCATTCTTCCCTATACTGCATTAATAGTTTGTCTATCTTAACATAAAAATGTACTATCGGAAGAAAATTTATATTCCTGATAGTAACATTTAGTATGAATAAAAATGTAATTAGATAAATTTCTATGTATGGAAAAGTTCAGTAATTTGATTTCATGTTATAATGTAAAGAGCTTGAACATAGAACTGAATAGCTTTCCATAAATAACAAAAAAAATCTTCATATGATATCACCTGTCAAAATTTGGAAAATGCTCTCGCGTTATTTAGGACAAAATTTATCTGCTTTTTTTAAAATATTTCATACAACATAAGCATTCTTCCCTCTACTGCATTTATAGTTTGTCTATCTGAACATAAAAATATACTATCGGAAGAAAATTTATATTCCTGATAGTAACATTTAGTATGAATAAAAATGTAATTAGATAAATTTCTATGTATGGAAACGTTCAGTAATTTGATTTCATGTTATAATGTAAAGAGCTTGAACATAGAACTGATTAGCTTTCCATAAATAACTAAAAATTCTTCATATAATATCACGTGTCAAAATTTTGAAAATGCTCTCGCGTTCTTTAAAACAAAATTTATCTGCTTTTTTAAAAATATTTCATACAACATAAGCATTCTTCCCTATACTGCATTAATAGTTTGTCTATCTTAACATAAAAATATTATATCGGAAGAAAATTTATATTCCTGATAGTAACATTTAGTATGAATAAAAATGTAATTAGATAAATTTCTATGTATGGAAACGTTCAGTAATTTGATTTCATGTTATAATGTAAAGAGCTTGAACATAGAACTGATTAGCTTTCCATAAATAACAAAAAAATCTTCATATGATATCACGTGTCAAAATTTTGAACATGCTCTCGCGTTCTTTAAATCAAAATTTATCTGCTTTTTTAAAAATATTTCATACAACATAAGCATTCTTCACTATACTGCATTAATAGTTTGTCTATCTTAACATAAAAATATACTATCGGAAGAAAATTTATATTCCTGATAGTAACATTTAGTATGAATAAAAATGTAATTAGATAAATTTCTATGTATGGAAACGTTCAGTTATTTGATTTCATGTTATAATGTAAAGAGCTTGAACATAGAACTGATTAGCTTTCCATAAATAACAAAAAAATCTTCATATGATATCACGTGTCAAAATTTTGAAAATGCTCTCGCGTTCTTTAAATCAAAATTTATCTGCTTTTTTTAAAATATTTCATACAACATAAGCATTCTTCACTATACTGCATTAATAGTTTGTTTATCTTAACATAAAAATATACTATCGGAAGAAAATTTATATTCCTGGTAGTAACATTTAGTATGAATAAAAATGTAATTAGATAAATTTCTATGTATGGAAAAGTTCAGTAATTTGATTTCATGTTATAATGTAAAGAGCTTGAACATAGAACTGATTAGCTTTCCATAAATAACAAAAAAATTCTTCATATGATATCACCTGTCAAAATTTGGAAAATACTCTTGCGTTCTTTAAAACAAAATTTATCTGCTTTTTTAAAAATATTTCATACAACATAAGCATTCTTCACTATACTGCATTAATAGTTTGTCTATCTTAACATAAAAATATACTATCGGAAGAAAATTTATATTCCTGATAGTAACATTTAGTATGAATAAAAATGTAATTAGATAAATTTCTATGTATGGAAACGTTCAGTAATTTGATTTCATGTTATAATGTAAAGAGCTTGAACATAGAACTGATTAGCTTTCCATAAATAACTAAAAATTCTTCATATAATATCACCTGTCAAAATTTGGAAAATACTCTTGCGTTCTTTAAAACAAAATTTATGTGCTTTTTTAAAATATTTCATACAACATAAGCATTCTTCACTATACTGCATTAATAGTTTGTCTATCTTAACATAAAAATATACTATCGGAAGAAAATTTATATTCCTGATAGTAACATTTAGTATGAATAAAAATGTAATTAGATAAATTTCTATGTATGGAAACGTTCAGTAATTTGATTTCATGTTATAATGTAAAGAGCTTGAACATAGAACTGATTAGCTTTCCATAAATAACAAAAAAATCTTCATATGATATCACATGTCAAAATTTTGAAAATGCTCTCGCGTTCTTTAAATCAAAATTTATCTGCTTTTTTTAAAATATTTCATACAACATAAGCATTCTTCACTATACGGCATTAATAGTTTGTCTATCTTAACATGAAAATATACTATCGTTAGAAAATTTATATTCCTGGTAGTAAAATTTAGAATGAATAAAATATTTCATTGTCAATATTTGTGGTGTGGAGAGTTTAGTGTTGGCCACAACCCACTCGTTTTTTAACATGTCTACGTAGGGGACACCAGCTATTAGGAATTGGGTCCATTTTACTCTTCCAAAGAAGCGCACTACGTGGCGTTGGGAGGGGATTGCAATCTAACACCAAAGTATCTGTAGCAGACGCACTGCGTCTCTATTGACAATAGGTTGTCCCTTGCACGGCCGCTGGCGGACCTACGTTTTTGTTGCACCCGAGCGTATTCAATGAGCACTATTGCCTGACCTGTACACCAATGATCTCCCTACAGTGATCGCCCAAGGAGCGATTTGTAGACTTTTGGCAGTATAAGAAATAACTCGAACCTCACAACAGTGACCGCCCAAGGAGCGGTTTGTCGATTCTTGGCGTTTAAGGGAAGCGAAACTGCCCCGGTATACCAGCATAAGCCAGGGTCCAGGCAGGCAGTACTTCACCTTATCAAGTCTATTTCTTCCTGAACCAGGTATTCAGTCGTAGGGTTTGCCTACAACCAGAGTCTAGGATCGAGAAATGAAACAAGTCAGACAAGTAAAAAAGCTCTGTTTATTCAACAAAATTGTTCATTTTTATATTTATTAATTGACGGCCTAATAGCGCCCACCCACATTGTTTTGTATGCGGGGGGTCTGCCCACACACCGCGCAATCGTGGGTGGTCGTCGATTGTAGGTACCTACATGTACCTACTGACAAATACCTATCACAGTTCAGTACTTGTCAGTCTGCAGCACGACACACAGTTATACAATTTTATATCAAATAAATAAATACAAACAATAAGACATGTGTAAAGGGCATGGTACAATATAAAACAAATGTAAATAAGTATTCTTAGATCTAATTGATAACCGAAAACGTAGACGACTTGCGATATAATTTTTAATTTAAAATATTTTCATAAATGCTCTCGCTACGGTCGTCTCCGTTTTCGGTATCATTTTTAGTATGTGTACATACATAATATTAACAAATTTTCCGAGATTATTTTAGTCTGTTTCCTACGTTCGTAACAGTATCTGTAAATGGAAATGTTCATGATTTTCACTAGTCTTGCCGTAGTGAATATAAAATTATGTCGAGTATTATTTTATAACGTATCATATTATAAATGACGTGTTAAAATATAAATTTTTAACACTTTGCAGACTGGTATCTCCGAAAGTCACCATAAACTCAGGGTTCATATTGTCCAATAATGTTACCTATCTTTTTAAAAACAACAAAAAATCAGTCTTTTTAAATATTATGACGTATATCCGGCAGTCTCTGGCTTTTGGTCTAAATGATTTCATATATCTACGATAAAACCAAAATGTTATTAAATATCAATTTAGTGCTTGTGCTCTTGTATTTAATATCTTCTAGCGAGATAATTATTTCCATTCGATACTTTTTGTCTCCATTTATAATTTACTTTTTATATTTTTTAATTGGCTTTGTTTCAAGTAGATTATTACTTGACGTGAAGCCTAAACTTATTTCATTTACTTACCACCACTCGCTTAAGAAAAAAAGCGACAAGAAAAAAATGAAAAGCACGATAAGTATCTCTTGGAGCCTTCTAGATTGGCGATCTCGGCACCATAGTGCAAAGGGAACAATCGACGAATGTGAATAGAAGATTCACACTCGTGGACTGTCATTGACTTCAGATCTTTTTAAATGAAAAGTATCAGACCAAGTTCTCTTTAAAAAAACTCAATCAATCAAAAGTAAGGCACCATAACTATGACAAAACTTCTCAAAGGATTTTATAATTGTTCTTCGAGATCACAAAATCCGCATGACCAATGGGATCTTGAAGAGGCTCACGGACAGCAACGAAGAGTTCCGATTTATAAGAGAACTCTATTTGGTGTCAACAATCCCACAGAATATATTCCGAAGTTCGGTCCAGGCACCGACAAAACTGACATGAGGCTGAGGAGGCAATGTTAAATCTACAAAGATAACTTTTAAAGTTTCCGTGTTCTGTGAAAAATTGGGATAGTCCAAAAGACAGGGACAACCCAGGAAGATTTGAGTCGATTCAGTGTCGTCTTCCTCAGTGCTAACGGTCGTGACCAAACTCTCTCCTCGCCATCATGATGTTGTGTATTGTTGTCCTCCAGTTCTCGAGACACATCGCCGCGCGCCGTTCTTATTGCTTCAACCACCGTTTTACAAGTCTCAGCTCTTATCTGGTCCGTCTATCTTGTGAAGAATCTCCCTCTAGGTCTAGATCTACTAGAAAAATAATTTTACAAATGCATTTTTATTTTTTTATTTGCCATGCATATTCATAAATTGCCACGTTGATTTAATTTAACAATCTTTAATTGCTACTTTTTATCAGTTGATCAGTCGAAACGATAGTCCTGACAAATGTCATGCATCTTTATTTAACAAAGCAGATTCTTGATTTAAGGGGGGACTGCTGCCAACGTTCCTATTTTTCAATTTGTTATACCATCATTATTTCTTATCAAATCGTTTTGAAAAAAATAATTTAGATAGTTTGGGTATTCATAAAGAAAATTGTATCTTTACTTTTTGATAATGTTTTGTATAAATTCTTGTAGAAAAATAATGGCATACCCCGATTTTCAACGTTTATCTTATATTTTTAATAAAATATAAGACGTAGTTCAACATATTTTTTTTTTAAATTAAATAAGACAAAAATATCTAGAAAAATACGATGTGACGTTGCATTAATGCTTCAGGTTTAGAAAATAAACCTAAAAAACATTTATTTTCCATTCAACGCCATTGCAAAATATAAGTTTTTTTGGTTTATTAACTTAACCTGATGCATTAATGCAACGTTAAATCGTATTTTTCCAGATATTTTGATCATCTTTAATTTATAAAAAAATATAATGCTCTATACCTTATAGTTTTTTAGAAATCTAAGATAAATGTCAAAAATTGGGACATGCTTATTATTTTCCTACAAGAATATATACAGAACATAATTAAAAAAATAAGGTATATTTTTATTTATTAATATCCAAACTAACTAGGTTATTTTTTTCAAAATGATTTGTTTTGTAGTAATGACGCAAATTCAAATTGAAAAAATAGGTACGTTGGCAGCAGTCCCCCCCTTAATATAATCTTAAAATATCATTTTGAATAAATAATACGGAATATTATTAGGTACCTACTATTTGATTATTTGATGACTAGATTTGTTCATACTATGAATCAGTTTATAAATAAATATCATTTGATTGAATACCCACCTATTTTGAAATAATAAATTTTCAAATATTTTTAAAGTTGTATATACGCAAACTTTGAATTTTTTCCCTGTCGGTAGTCGATGATGTTTGGTGAAAAATTTTTAACATCTCAATATTTATTTATTTTATAATTTATGTACATGTGTACAAAGGCAGGTTTATTGCCATAAGCCAATTTCTTCCAACCAACCCGAGAAAAGTGTAGTCTCTAAGTTAAATTGGTACAATAGGAGTAAGAAAAAAAAATACAAAGAGAAAAAAAAATGAAGAAGAGAGTTAAAAAAAAGAATAATAAAAATAACACTGATCATAGCAATGAGGAAAAGGAGGTTACGGAAGAATATAGAAGGAATTCAGGAACTATTTGACAAATAAAGTTTTTTTAGTTTACATACCTCTAAATATTTGAATGGATTGAGATGACGTTACTTCATCACTTAGGCCATTCCATAGTCTAGCTGATTGTACTTGAAAAGAAGAGCTGAAAACTTCTGTATTGTGAATGGGGATAGCTAATGTAGTACGTTCAGCAGATCGAAGGGATAGAGACGAAGATGGAATATTAAAGGAGAAAGGTGTTGCATTCATAGTTACATACCAATTTCTCAATAGATGACGTTACAAAAAGGTTTCTTCGGCACTTCATAGATGGTCAGCTTATTTTCAAACGAACAGATTTTTATAATAAAAATATAGTATACAACTTTCGAAAATTGGATTGATAGGGAAATCAATAGGAAAGCATAATTGGTGAACGTTGCACAAGCGCATAAAGTGGTCACGTAAATCAGCCGATGTAGGCCCTGTAGGTGTAGGTATTGAGTTCCTACTTCTATAGTTTACAATTTCTAATAAATTTTATTATAATTTTATGATGAAGTTTGGTGAACTTTCTGGAATTATAAGTGTATTTATATAGTCTGAATGTAAAGTCCATTCACCGCAATAACACGTCAGGAATAATTGTATGGGGAGTTTACTTCACCATTCACCATGAATCTTATTAAATTATATTCACTTACGTATCTACTAATGTATAATATAATACAATATAACCATGTTAACCTCACGTCATGTACGTTTCTTTTGTATTTTTTAACGGAATCCATTCAAATAATATATTTTCAGACAAAAAAATATTACGCTTCAAAATGATTTTGGTGAACTGATGTCATAAAATAGTGAAAATTCAAGTCTCTCTACTGATCCATAACAACAGTATATGATGCTGCAAGTTAATACCTATAGCTCAAGTAAAAAAAGATTAAAAAAGAAAAGATATATAAAGAAATAAAAAGATATATGTATGTATAACGATAGAAAAATGTAACACGGAGTATGTCGATATCAACACTCGATTGTGTAAAACCAGAATTTTCCCCTATCCCTAAGGATCAAATCTCGTCGGAAAGTATATTTAAGTTATACAAGAAAAATATATTTTTCTCTTATGCGAAATGCATATCAAATATTTCATCTTGAAAGAAAAATTAAATTTATGCATACCTCATGTGCCATCGCTCTCATTCCCTTTGCGAATTCCGTCATACATTTAAAACAACACTGAAATACTTTTTATTTTCACGTAGGAAGGTACCTTTGTGTTTTTTATTTCTATTTTCAAAACCATGCACAAAATACCTACATACTCGAATTTATTAAATCAGCTTATGAAAAACGAATTTTTGGCGGCACAGCGCCTAGCCACTGCCGTGTCATATGGATTCATAGTCGTCCTAGCGACCAATTAGCGAGCATCGATATTTCTGGAGTTTGGCCCTAGGGGGGTATTTATCTGAACGCGCAAGCGACGCACTACAGTGCCAATCTCTCTTCTTTCGTGTTAATTTGATATGTTATTAAATAAATTTATATTATATATCTGAAAGTTGTATCTTAAATATAATATTTAATATCGTGAGTAATTTATTTTTCTTTATTCAATTATTTTATGAACCACTAAAATTAGTTTGATCAATTCAATAATTGAATGAATTTAATAAATATCTTGATACTTTGTAGCTATTACTTAGTGGTTCATTTTAACTAATAAATTAAATTAATAACTTTTTTGTTTACACCACTTTTGAGTACCTATTTAATGTTAACCGGTTTCAGAGCTGACCCGCTCCCTCATCCGAACAAACTTATACTAAACTTAAAATTATGTTTAAACCGTGTGTATTGCTACTGTCGTTGGTGGGCGAAATTGAAACTAGAAGGGGTGGTGGGTTTGTTTTACCGCACGGGCAGGTAACGGGAACATATTGAACAGGGGCGTTCTATTTAAATTTATTTGGTTATTTATTATTTCTTCTCTCTTATTTATAGCTTTTTGTATTTCTAATGCCTCTAGATTATCTAGTCTCAGGCCCTCCTTATTAATGTGTAATATTTCCACTCCCGTTTGTTTTTCGAATGAATGATTATTATTTATGAGATGGTTAGCAAATTCCGAAAAGTTGTTGCTCTCATGTGCTCTTTGATTCTTGTTTCAAAATTTCGGCCAGTTTTACCGATGTAGAATGCCGGACAATCATTACAATAATTGTAAAGTTGCAACTTTTAGCAAACTCCAAAAAGTTGTTGCTTTTTTTTTTTTTTTTGGAACAACTTTTTGGAATTTGCTAACCATCTCATTAATAATAATCATTCATTCGAAAAACAAACGGGAGTGGAAATATTACACATTAATAAGGAGGGCCTGAGACTAGATAATCTAGAGGCAATAGAAATACAAAAAGCTATAAATAAGGGAGAGGAAATAATAAATAACCAAATAAATTTAAATAGAACGCCCCTGTTCAATATGTTCCCGTTACCTGCCCGTGCGGTAAAACAAACCCACCACCCCTTCTAGTTTAAATTTCGCCCACCAACGACAGTAGCAATACACACGGTTTAAACATAATTTTAAGTTTAGTATAAGTTTGTTCGGATGAGGGAGCGGGTCAGCTCTGAAACCGGTTAACATTAAATAGGTACTCAAAAGTGGTGTAAATAAAAAAGAATTTAATAAAGTTTTAAATATTTTAACATCTCTGTGTCTCTGGAGATTGCTTAGGCTCTGACATAGTTGAATCTACATATACCTACGGGATTCAAAACCCGAATGAACTTTAACAATAATATAACACTTATGTATACTTACTTTCTGTGTTCCGAACACCTTCATATTCGTAGCCCCCAATATTCGGCCACCCGGATTCTATCAATGTGTCTTGGTGCGTGCATGTCGCTCTTATAATGGGACATGACAGTAGGTGCACCTTGTCCTGTCTGTATCCCCATTTCTTGAGGTCACTGTAACAGCAGGAGCCACCCGTTCTGAGCCTATTGAGCGCTCTTCATGTTGGATAAGGCAGGTTGTGTTCCACTGACACGTCCTCCGCGGGTGGTAGCTGAGTGTGTTCGACACTATCCCGCCACAGTGACAGCCATCGGGCCTCAGGGAGGCCAACTATCGTTGCGGTCATCTCCAGGAAGCTTCTTCTGGACTTGAGTCTGCACTGATGCGGCTGTGAGCCATACATTGGGTCAGTTTGCTGCTCGCTCCGTTCGACTGCAGCTGCAACACGCCGCGCGCCGTCTGATCGTAGGGGGGGCAATACCCAAAATTGGATAGAGTTCTTCAGTGGGGGTCGGTTTTAGGCAACCAGATATTAATCTGGCTCATATATACATATGTTTAAAGAGAATTTCGTCACGACTATGAAAATTTATGTCGCCAATTTTGGGTCAGAATTTTGCAACATTTTTTGTAAATTTTACCATGCTTAAAGCGATTGTAGTATATTATGAGAAAAAAAATCATGCAAGAAGAACTAAATTTCTATAACCTACCATTTTTAATTTTCTCCAAACGTATGTAATAATTTGAAGCAATCATTTGCATAATTCACGCAGCAATTAGTGATTGTTTTTTTCTAAGAAAACATCGAGAAATAAAATATGAATACACGCTGTATTAATTCCATACAGCATAAGTTTGAGTAAAATTTGAAACAATATTGTCGTATGTTAGATGTCAGATTTGCCACTAACGCCCACCCTAAAGCAGTCAACGACCGAACAAAGAAGTGCAATTTGTAGTACAAAATTCAAATTTAATTGAAAAGCGTATTTTGCATATGTAGATGGGTATATTTGAATCAACAAAATAACACGAATGTACCGACACAATGTACACATGATTTGGATTCAAGATGTTGTGTATTTGCATACATTTCCAAACATCTCGAGTTACGTATTCAGTTGTCAAAACTGGAACTACTTACTGTGTAACGTGTGTGTGTGTGTATGGGTATACAAGTCCACAAGTGAGAGAGATAATCTAGTTATATAACAATATATTATATATTATATTATGTGTATAACTTGAGGTTTACCCTCAACGCAATCGGAAAATGTATATAAATCAAATAGCAGAGGGAGACGAGTACTTTGACAGTTAGAGATTTAGAGAGGTCTACGAAAACTCGTTTGTGTGACAAAAAATTGACGAAGCTTATATTCGTGGCAGGGTTGCCTACAATTTCGAAAAGAACTCCTGCGTATTATTTATTTGTTAAATTTACGTACAACAATGTACACAAAGGTGGATTTATTGCCTTAAGGTAATCTCTTTAAACCATCCCAACTTGATGCCTTATACTTTGAAGAAAAAAATGAACCGCTTGAGCAATGCAATAACGAAAGGATATTGTTAGATTTGGCACAGTGAACATCGCTGAAGAAGTATTTGATAAATATCGGTATAGTTGTCGCCAAATACCTTGAACCATTTTGCCGAGAAATGGGCGATTTGCACGTACCTATACCAACGAAGCAAAAAGACACAAATTTGCGTTCTGCGCACCGGAACATGGTTCAAGATAATATTACCTAATACGTTCAGCGAAAACTTCGTACCGCTTTTTAAACAAACTGCGCGCACGGAGGATAGTGTTATTTGGCATTGTTAATGTTTATATGAAGAAAGAAAGAAAAGAAGGCAGAAAGCTATAAATTATATATATTATTATGTGTCACAAATACAATATTTAAAAAATCACTTCAAACTGCTTACTAATGCTTACTAACATACTGCCAATGTTAAATGCAGTTGTTTTAAAGATGAATTCAAACACAGAACATGTAAAAGGAAAATATATAATATAGGTACTATGAAACAATGAATAAATAAAATATTTGCAATATTGTACTGGGTACAATAGAAATTGTTTGAGGGATTCGGAATTTGATATGTTTGCTTCAAGTTTTTATGTATTTTAAAAAAAAATTGTGAATATATCGGATATTTAATCTGTGCTGTTTTGTTGTGCACATCTTTAACTTTTTAATTGTGCCCCTTTAACTTAATTTTAATTTATTATTATTCATACATTGAGACACGTGAGGTAAATCATAATATGAGTTTCTAGTGGTCGATGATTCCCCCAGTCCCCTGCCTACCTCTCTCCTTTCCCATCTTGTTTTCATAATTGTTAATAAATATGTATGTACTTAATATATTGTAAGAATACTATAATTGGCAACATAAAAATTATATCTGTATATTTGTATAAATCTTTATTGTATTACTGTTGTATTCTATATAATAAAATAAAATAAAAAAAAATAAAAATATATGTGAAAAGAAAACACTGCACCCCTTGATGAGTATATAATATTTCTTTATCACAGATAAGATCCAATGTCTATTCAAGCTTAAAAAATTGTGACCTAATGAATAAATAAAAAAAAATCGATTTGTCGAGATTAAATTTCGTTTATCGATCTGATTTTATTTTACTTTTTTGTCAGCCCTGTTTGGCTAGTTGGGGAGGAAGTTCTCGTTACAATGAAGACAGTGGTTTAGTTGTGTCTTACACAAACTGACACATAATAGAAACTGGATATCTGCGGTCAGTGACAATTAATCTTTGATGTCACCAGCAAGCTTCTACCCTTTTTATGGGATACTGTTATTTTTTTTCTAAAGCCACTATTATTTTTGTCATTGTCACACCAGGGGATGAGGGCGAGGTTTGTTTCAAAACTACATGACACGCTGCCCATAGAGATTCGCTCCAAGTATGACTTTAACACACACCTTTTATATTTTGATATTTTTCGCCTTCAGTTAAAGATATCTGCTGACGATTGTGAAAGGAAGGGTTCCTTTGATATCATATTATTATTGCTATGTCATATAAAAGTTTTATTTTTCCCCCCTTTTTATATAGGTACCTAATAATATGTTTCATATAAAATTTCAAGATTAAATGAGACATGTAGGAGTGTCTTAAAGTAGCCTCTCTTTTTCTAGTAGTCGGTTTCGGAAACCTGTTTTTAGTTAGTGTGCCCCTCCCGCAAAACCTGTTGTGATGCAGAGCTCCATATACCTCTCCATCTCTTAGGTGGTCTATCTCGTACTTAATAATAATAATATTTACTAACTAACCAGTTTTTCCATTCCAGAGAAGCAATATTAGCGTGAGAAATTAATTAATTCAGCCTGGAAATCTTGAAAATCAGAAAAAACGTAAATATGAGAAATAATATAATTAATAACCAAACACAATTCCCTAATAACCCTATACTAAATATTTTCCTAATACAAAAATTATATAACCGATATTCATTCATTGCACCCCCCCACCCTACAAAATAATGTAACCCAGCCTACATTCCACCCATTATGTTGTTTTCTTTAGGTCTAGTTATTATATTTTTATTTTAGTGCCTACCTATACTTCGTATCCTCCTGAGGAAAGGAACTTTGTTCTCGTAACATGTAGGCAGAGGAATTTTTATTCAATTCGAATAAAAGTTATAATTGTAGTGGTGTAAACAAAGTTGTGTTTTATTTCTTTTAATTAAGTGCAAAATGGTACCACGAAGTAAAAAAAAATCGTTGGTCGATGATGTGAAATTAATTTAAATAAATTTCTCATCTGCTGGGGATTGAACCCAAGAAACTAAACGGCTTACTAACTATGCCACGGCAGTCGGAGGTACTTATCTATTACTAATATTTTCAAAGATAACATTTTGAAACATTTAAAAAAAATCATTAAAATTGACTATATTTATTAATTTTTGAATCGACCGTTTCTCTCTTCGGACGGACGAAAGCCTTATCCATCCTGAAGAAGAAGTGGTTGCTCCGATTATCTTTTTCTGTACAAGTGTAAGTTGTTTTTTTTTTCATTATTATTAAGTAGTATTCTGTGATGTCACATCTAGGTAGGTACCTACTTGGTTTAAAAAACAATCCTTGTAACAGACCTCTATTTTAATATCTCAAAATTGTCAATATTCTCAATTTCATTTTAAATAGGTAGGTACACAAAAAACAGTAAGTGTCAAAAGTTTATGAAATAATATTTTTCCCGATTCCAATTGGAGATAGTGGAGAATTTTTAAGTGAATTTCCGTACCTCGGGTAAATTAATCAAATGTCTCTTCAGAAGGAAAATTTAATTTTAGCGTTTATTCCTTCCAATCAATATCTACAGACACCTCTTTTTTGCAAAAAAAGAAAGACTCCAAGATGGAATATGAATAGAATACTAAGTAGAGGATAGAATTCTATTATGAGTTCGTCACATTTTTTTTTTCTTGGCACTCCAATGCCGAAGATTACGACAAGGTGTGATGTGGATACGAAACATCACAAATTATTATTAGTAAAATAGACATAATAAAAATGTATCACGTAAGTACAAAAAATAATACGAGAACGTTTGTATGTATGTATGTATATTTTATGTATTGTTTTTATTTAGATGTCTTACGTCTAGTACAAACAAATAGAATATTTATTTATTTATTATTTATTTATATTTACATATACGGCTTTTGGGCCATTATAAAATAAGAGGTAAAAATAAAACATAAAGCTCGTATTAAACAACACAACAATTGAAAAGAAAAAGAACACAATAATTCATTAAAACACAAAATCTATCACACAAATCGAAGTATTCATAATATTCTCATGGACCTGACACTACAACAGGTACCTACAGAGCTGATGTCCCGCTCACACAGCACTACAGACACAGTGCGAGAAAGACACACCAATTCCCATAATACTGCCGTTACAATTATTGCAAGTTGCCAGGTCGATATCAAATTAAAACATTTTTTTCTTTTACAAATTTAAAATAATAAAATAATCATTATTTAAATTCATAATTACAACAAATAGTAAACACTCAACAATTCAATTAGCAATTTACATAAAAATAAAAAGTAAAAAACAAAATATAATATACACCAATTTATAAACGAAATTAATAGCCATAAATAATTGAATTAAACGACAGTTAAATAACAGCATAAATAGTTATTTACAATTTAACCAAAATAAGACAAAATTCCATTCATATAAAACATTTTTTTTACAAATTTAAAATAATAGTAATAGAATTAAATAATAGTAAAGAATATAAAAAAGATGGAAAAAACAAATTTACAATATTCCAATATCTATACGTACCTACACAAAAAACAAAGGAAGCACGCTTTATAACTTTCCTTTATGTATTCAATACCTAGGCGACGATAAGCGGCACGATCACTTCCTTCACACATTCTGGCTAATCATAATACAATTGATGTAGATACTATGTAGGTAACACACACTATTTTATGTAATACTAGTAAAACCCGACAGACTTTGTCCTGCCTCTTTAATTATTTACCTCCAAATATATAAAAATGGTTGATCGGTATGTTCCTTTTTTATTATTTAACATTCTTATCTAGATTCGCTAATTATAATTCCGTAATTTTTTCCCTTCCATCCCTACTGTCCCTTCCATCCCTACTGTCCCTTCCATCCCTACTGTCCCTTCCGTCACTATTCATTCACTCATTTATAATTTTATTTAATTATTCAAATAAATATAGGTAGGTACTTGAACCTTTAGCATTATACCAGTTTTATATAAAATACCATTTTGTATATGGGTATTTAATTATTTATTCACTTATTTATTTCTTTATTCATTTATTTAGTTGTTTGATCATTGATTAATTTATATGGTATTTTTTTAAATTTTTCTTTATTTATTTATTCGATCCTTGATATATTTATATGTTATTTATTTTTATTTAAAATTTTTTTGCTGTATAACAAATAGATAATTTTTCAATAACTTTTTTGCGAGAAGTTAAATAATTAAAATAAACTTCAAATACGTTTTCTGCTATGCGCTGAACGAACGATTCCCTAAAATTCAATGACAATCCCAAATAGATAATTTATGTAAATTATTGTGTGAGATTTATTAATTTATTTATTTATTTAACATAACATAATAATTTATAATACAAATCAATATATAAATTCACTAGTAATAATATTCTTACATATTTTTCCCTGCAGTACCTCATCAAAAAGATTACAATCTTGTGCTTGATGAGGGAAGCACTTATAAAAAAATAAAAAATATCAATACAAAGCAAAGTCAACATAAAAGTAAAAGTAATTAAATCAAATCATACATGAACAAAAAAAAATCAAATAAACATCAAAAAAAGGTTGAAAATAAATGAAAAAGAAAATACTCAAATGAGAAAACATATCGGAATACATATTCAAACCAAAAAAAAGAAAAACATGAAAATAATTGAAAAATGAGTAATATAGAATTATAGACGATTCAAATATATCAAAACACATAATAAAAATAAAAAAAATAAAATACTGGAAATTGAAACAAATCCAAACAACAAAATCGAAAACTATGTTAAGTGCAATTTTAATTTATGTTTAAATTTTTTAAATTCTTTTATCTGCTTTAATTCATTTGGGAGGCAATTGAATAATTTTATTCCCAAATAAATGTAGTTGTTTTGTAATTGTCCTGTATTACATTTGGGTATTTTAAAATCAATTTTGGAATCGCAGGGACTTATTTTTTTCAATTTTTTGTAAAACATTATCTTTGAAAATTTGCAAAATAGACACTTTTTTATAAATATTATCTACTTTGGGTACTTTGAACATGTCAAATAGTGTTGTAGTGGGGAAAGTGCGTGTTTTCTTAAGTATAACCTTTATGATTAATTTTTGTACAACTCTAACTTGGTTTAAAATATTGTCATATGCTCCTTCCCAACCAACGATTCCATAAATAAGAAAGGAATGGACCGTCGCATAATAGATGTTTTTTAGGTTTTTTAAATTTAATACATTTCTTAGTCTTATGAAAATATAAATACATTTCCTTATTCGTTTAACTAAGTCACCTAAATGAGATATTAAATAAAAAAATAAATTTCACTTTTTATCCCTTCTCGTGTGCGCACTGGACAAACCCACAAAGTATCATTCAATAGCAACTTTTTTTTTTCAATTTTTTTTTTGTGAGATATCGAATAAATAAATTATAATGCAATAACCTTCTCCGGAATGAGCTGAACAAATTTCCAAAGTTTCATCGATCGCAATCGGATGGTTGGTTTGGGAGTCCATCAGCCACATACAAACAAATAAACAAAACTCAAGGCACATACGGGGCTTATGAACTGTCGTGGGCTGGTATACGCGATCACTTTATGCGCTTGCGCAACGTTCACCAATTGTGCCTTCTCATTGACTTATCTATCATTCCAATTTTTGAAAGTCCTTTATATTTTAATAATGAAAATCTGTTTGAAAATAAGCTGAAAACACCATCTATGAAGTGAAGAAGAATCCTACTTTGTTACGCCATCAATTGTGAAATTGGTTCATTAACATATTTGGTGAAAATTACGCGAGCGCATAAAGTGGTCACGTAAACCAGCCGATGACAGGTCGTAAGTCCTGTAGGTGCCTTGAGTTCCTGGTACTTCTATAATATTCCAACTTCGTCTCTATTGATGTGTTAAAAATTTGTTAGTCGTCGTATGAATAAAAAATGTTATTCTAAAGCATTTTATAACAGAGACAAAAATATAATATATTGGATTAGATAAACCAAATAGGACTGTGATGAACTGGTACACATACCTAATATGAAAATCACTAATTAAGATTAGGGAATAACCCATTATCACTATTTCAATAGCTCGACCATTTACCAATTAAGTAGCCTTGGACAATTAAGGTTATGTATTGTATAGCTAATTGGAATTTCCAATTAGTAAGTTACATTAATTCACTTATCCAACTTTTAATGAATAGATTTCATTAGGATTAAGAACCATAAAGAATGTTGGTACATCATTAAGATACGCAAAACCCTATTTTATCAAGTATCAATAACTAATCCATGATTGAATCTTAATAATATAAGAAATGTGATTAAAAAATCCTTTGAATTTCTTCTCCTTCGCTATATCCCAACTCTTTGTCTGTGTCGAGTGATGGGGTCAGCTCTCCTTGTCATTAAAGTATAGGTCCTTCTCTCATGTATTATTTCACCTAGGCCATGTCTCTGCAGTTGGTTTTGTATTTACACGATCCAGAAATTCTTTTGTTTTCCTCTGGAAGAAATTCAGGGAAGATCCATGAAGATTGCTTGCGTTTAACGTGTCTGTACCATTTCAACTGTCTTTATCTTACTATGTATATCAGTAACTCCTAGGCCTTCACGAATGCGTAAAGTTTAGGTTAATTTATTTATTTAAATTAAAATCAAAGTATAGGTTACGTTTACACATAATTTAGAAACGAGTGGGTTGTGGCCAACACTAAACTCTCCACTACACAATGAAGCTTCCCTGCTAATATTACACTCTAATATCAATATGAAATCAAATATGTAACTAAACATTGCTAAACATAAAAATTCTCCTATATATTTTTCATACAAAATATCGATTAATAGAAACATAATTATTGAAAGTATATATATTTTTCTTTTAAGGTTGGCAAACTCTGAATGCAGTTTTGTGAAAATTCTTTTTTTTGCATAAATAATTCAAATAAAATGAAAATATCTCTAATTTCCAGGTCGTGAGAGCATTTTTAAAGTTTTAACAGATGAAATCATAGAGAAATAATTAACTGTTGTCTATGGAAAACTAATCAGCTCTAAGTTTATGTACTTCACACATATGGCATCAATATGAAGTTCATCAGTCATTTGGTTTGGACTGTACAGAGGACACAAATTTTCAAATTTGTGTACGGCATACGGCATACACACAAAAACATCACGATGAAACTCAAAGTATACACTCTCAACATGATACCCATTGAGAAATTGATGTAAAAAAAATACGCTTAAAAATTGTGAAATCATGACTCTCCACTATTCCATAGTTGGTAGTGGAGAGTAAAAATAGTTTAAATGAGATTGCTGAGAAGAATATGTAACAACACGATATATGACAGGGTAAGGAATGAGGACATTAGGAAGAATGTAAAAAAAAAGTAAATTGTCATCAATAGAATGAAAGTGAACCCCTTGACATGGTTTGGCTACATGGTAATAATGAATTTAGAATGGACTGAAGAAGAAAATATACAAAAAGATTGAAATAAAACAAGAGGTCGGAATAGAGACGCAGGATGAATGTCGATGAGGCGATAGATACATACCTAATAGAAAATTACAGATCATTCATAATATGGGAATGAGAACAATTTTAAAATGTAACAGATACACAAAAATAAACCTAATATTAAATAAACTAAAATTAATGACAGTAAAGCAATACATTATTTATATAACACATTAACTTTGATTTTCAAACTAAAAAATAATAATATGCTTCCAAATTATATGCAGAAAAATATATTATTCAATGCCAATGTTCACACTTACCCTACGAGAGGATGTCAAGATTTAAGACTTCCAAAAACGAGATTAACAAGTAAACAAAATAGTTTATACCAAAAAATTCTTAAAATATATAATAGTTTGCCACCAAACATAAAACAAACCACGAGTCTTGCCACCTTTCGTAGGCTAGGTGCTGAGCACATAGTTAAAAATTATTAATGTTCTCCATACTTTACATTGTTTTAATAATTTAGTGTCATACCCTGTACCTGTACCATAATTTATTAATGTATAAAAAAAAAATTGTATACTTTTTGTTTACACTAGATGTATTAATTTTTGTATTTTTTTACGCCTAAATAAAAATTACTATTATTATTATTATTACATGTCGATAAAGACCAGTATGTCTCTTTCTACTCCACTAGGAACATTGCATGATAAAAAAAAAAAAAAAAAATTTTTTTTCGTGGGTCTCCAGAACTTGTTGTTGGCTGCGTGTTAAAATAATATTTGACATATTAAGTGTTAGTTGTCCGAGAAGTAATGTTAAATAAAATAAATTGAAATAAAATAACATCAACATTAAAAAAAGAAGATAAAAAATAACAAAAATGAAATCACAAAACACAAATTTCTAACATAATATATTATACATATATACAACATAAAAGGCATAGAAAGAGAAATCACACCAGGCAATGTATATTTGTGGGTACCTATTACATAAACCATTGCTCAAAAAATATTTATTGCATATTAATAGAGGTTTATTATTATTATAACAGTAATTTAGTTCATATTCTTCAGCATAAAAATAAGGGATACAAAAAAAATAAAAAATATACATTCAAACATGTCATCACGCCATGTCCCTGTTATTGGGATAGTTAAATAAATGACACTCATTCATTTATCGGTTCATACCATGATCGTCTGTTTTTGTAATCTTCAAATTTGTTTTTGATATCGATTTAAAAAAAATGTTTTCTAAGCCGGTTTGTAACTCTTTTATTCCTTCTCTTTCTTTTTCTCCGTCCATTCATTCGTATATACATGAACTTTCGAAACACCTAACCTATTTTTTTCTGGCCTATAATATGATTCAAAGAGTAGGTCATCTCTGATTAAATTTCGACTAGTTGCATGTAACACATGAGATCCAACTGTCGATAGCGATAGTATGTATAGTTGAAGAATATGTACCAAACTATAAACCCATAAATACAAATTATTGAATATTTTCAGATATTTTGTTTTCTATACAACATATGTAGGTATGTATGTCAAGATAGGATAGTATGGAGGAAGTTCCTTTTTTCCTACCCAGAATATGAAAATAGCATGATGGTATGTATGTTTGGAGATGAAGTATCAAACTATTAAGTCTTCTTACATATTGTGTATAGGCGACTGCCATACAAAATGTATGAAGCGATGTCGTCACTAAATTCAATTTTTAAAAAAATTGTTAAAAAAAATTGAGATCTTCTACTACAATGTTAATATTTTTTATAGAAAATTAAATTATCTAGTTGGGGTATTTCGGCATTTTTCGATAATTGTATAAGTTTTGGAAAAATAGGCAGTTAAACTCATAAATTTATCATAAAAAAAATATTTTTCTTAATAAAAAATGTTTGAGAAACCCTGGAATTTTTTGAAAAAATTAATTTGAGATTTTTTATTTTTCTATGTTCGTACCAATTTTCAGCGTTCTAGCTTTTATGGTTTCTGAGATATATGGAAAATAAAATAAAAACTAAAAAGTTGATAACCCCTGACTGAAACAAAAATTCAAAATTCTGAGTATAAAAGGTTTGTAGGCCTGTAACTTTTTATATATTCTGAAATTTTGGGCTCTGTAAATTGAGCGGATCAAAAGTTATAAGGGGGGGGACGGACACACACACAGACACACACACAGACACACGAAATGTTCTACTCCGAATTCTGAGTAAATCCGTGTATGGAACATATATGCTGCGAAGCCTCTAAGTTGGTGTTTTTTGACTTCAAAGTTGGAAAAGCCGTGAAAAAAGTAGACCTCTGCATACAATTCTCGCGTATCCTGGCTTAAAACATTGTCGATATGTTAAGAGAACAAAGTTCTCCTGAACAAATCGACAGTTGGAAAACGATTATCTAACAATTTGGTAAATAATGAAAGAAAAAACATATTTTTGAGCAATAATATACAGTCCAAGTCAATGAATAATATTTAAGAATAAGTAAAATAGAGTAAAATTTAACAAAAATAATATAATATTTACTTTACTGTGGAAATAAAAGTGGTTTCATTTTTCTGCTAGTGTCCTATGTTCAACTATTTCTTAGTAAAGATGTCTTGCCCAAGAATGAGACAAAAACATAAAGCATTCGCCGTATCTCGGCTTGATTACCTACTGCAATGGCATTTATGCTGGCTTGCTTGTGTATAAGTTCGATAGACTACAGACTGTATTTAATGCAGCAGCAAGGTTAATTTACGGTGCAGAAAAACGATGTCACATAACTCCCCTACTAAACGAACCACACTGGTTGAAGTGTCCAGAGCGAGTGACTACAAAAATTTTTTGACGGTGTTTAATGCTTTTAATAGCCTGGCATCATAATACGTTCAAGAGCTGCGTCAGAAAAAGAGCATTTGGAGGCATCTCACACTCAGGTCTTCTGGATTACAGAGTAACAGCTCCCTAAAGGAGTTCGACAGGACCAACAAAGCGGCTTACTATGATCGATGCTTTAGTGTGAGTGGTCCTATAAAGTGTATAAATTTGCCTCCATATGCATGTAGTGCACAAAGCAAGAGCACTTTCTTAAATGGATTGAAAACAACGTTGTTTCGTAGAGCAACATAAGACAGAATATAAGCTAAAAGCACCCATGGAATGATCCTGAATCATTAAACAGTAGGTACTATATAAATTATTTATTTGCATAATAATTATTTTTTAAAAAAATAGCAAACAATATTTGCATCTTGTCTGGTAACACTGGTTCTTAAAAACACCGCTCACGAAAAAGGGCATTGTAAAATTTTTTTTATTTTTTTTTAATACTTAAATAAAATAAATTGAATTATATACTGTTAGTATTATATTTCGATATTAAATATACAAAATATTAAGTACTGATTACATATAATGACAATACATTTAAAGAAGCGACGTCTTTATATTTTCAGATATATAGTCAGTATTGAATTCGGCGTCTTGTGAAGAATCGTAATCATTGAAAACCAAATTGTAGAAGTTTTCGTAATCTTCCCCGTCAACAAAGTACATGAGTGTTGCCAACATTAAAAAAAAAATCGTCAAAATACCAGATGGCAAGCAAGTCGAACATCCCATTGAGGTAACTGAAAAAAATAATAAACTGTTAATGAACATTGGATTTTGAATATTAAATATTTATTACAAAACGTATAGATATCTCAAAAGAGACGAAGTTGGTTCTCTCAATAAATGGCTTTATAGAAAAAAATGTCGCCGTTCTTATATATGGCGATAGTATTTTTCATCTTATTTTTGAAGCATTAGGATACATAATATTACCTATACATATTTCAAATTTGGATTGATAAAGGAACTTAATAAAAAGGGCATAGTTAGTTAACGTTGCGAAAGCGCTTAAAGTGATCAAGTGAACTAGCCAATCAGCCCTGTGGGTGCCTTATTTTCAGGTTCACCTATAATATATGTACATTCCAACTTCGTCTCAATTGAGATATAAATTATGTTAAAAAATCTTAAATCATCAGGAATATCCTATCGGTACCTAATTGAAATTATTGCAACAATGTCTGAACAAAAAACTATCCTTTCATAATATTTGGCAAACGACGTCATAATATTGTTGTTACAAAGGTAAGAAATGTGGGGTGTATTAGTGTGTAGTAGGGAGTGTGTATGAAGAGGTGACATTGGCACTTTTAGTAATTCAAAATTATTCCAAAAAATATACAAAAAATGAGTAAACACAGCTTCAATCTTAAAAAATCCCTAGATTTTTTTTAATAGTTACCTATCATCTCAAACTCTATATATTTATATATGCAAAGCGTTAACTCGTACATTTTTAATTTGAATGCGACCTATTTTTATTTTGAAACTATTACTATACATAATAAAAACTATAGCGAATCTTCTGCCGCAATCCTTTTACCATTCCTTTTTCTTTCCTTCCCTTCTCATCACAGAAAGGGAGTACAAACATAGGGGAGAGTTTCCTAGAATGGACCATTTTCTATATTTTTCTGCTGCTCATTAAAACGAGTTAATAAAACAAAAAAGGTTACAGGTGTTTAAAAACTTATAGTATTACCTTTGTTTTACAAAAATTGAACGGGATTAAAAGGAAATTCAAGAAAAGTAAAAACATGGAAACGGTCCAATCAAGGAAACTGGTTTCCGAGAATTAACCACCAATATATTTTAGAAAAGAACACTTTTTGTTCAATCCAGACATCATTATTTATCTGAAATAGAATAAATAAGTTCAGTTAAATAGCGAAAGGAGTTACAATTTTAGCAAGGAGCTCATATACTTTAATTATTTATTTATAAAATAACATCAGAAAATAACTGGCAAACAATATGTTATAAAAAGTTTCTTAGGATGGACCAGTCCATCTTAGGAAACTCGTGGTCCAAATCACGCAACACTTAGATTATTTAATAAATTTAAAATTACAACTTTACTGAAGCATAGATTATGAAAATAAAGACATCAAATTGTAACTAAATAAGCTTATTATACATAAGTATTAATAATTAAGAAATTATTAACTGACGTGTCAGTTGTAGGAATCCCTCAGCCGACACAACAAAAAATAGTATCGAAACCGTAAAAATCACACAACACAGCTCAACGTAGCGCGTCGTACAGAAGGCGCCTGAGTGGCATCGCGAGTTACATTAGGAATGCACTGTTATAAAAAAAACATATCACATATTCGTACATTGTCGAAAACAGTACCGGTACAATCTAGGAGCCGGTCCAACTTCGGCAACTCTCCCCTACATTTGTCAAAATTAAGTCCCTTTAATAAATATATAAATTTCTTCCATCGATAATCGATTTGCAAACATCCTGCGAGAATGTCTGGATGCAAGTTAATAGTTTCGAGCTATTGGAAAGTTTAAATAAAATAATCATCATGCAATATACTTTTTTCTGGTCTCGGATCCGAAAGCCAAAAGTCCAACGAAGCACTGTCCAAGTAGACTGGTTTGAGAAATGCAACACATACGATGCTTATTTTGCCCTTGAGATAGTGCAGGGAGTTGATATATTCTGATACAACCAACTCACTTCTTTGCAGTCCACCCTCACTATCGTAGAAATATCGAGCTGCATTAGCCATCTGTAAATTAACGTGTTAAACACTATCATAAAACGCCAGTTCGTTTTCAAACTTACATATAAAGTTCAGTTAAATAGCGAAAGGAGTTACAATTTTAACAAGGAGCTCTGTTTGGTTGGTGACAGAAAAAAATGTCAAACGCTATTATCAGAAGGTACTGCCTCCCTGACCAGCCAGGATAGCCTAGGATGTACACCGATTTTTTAAACCCAACCTACAAAAGTTTGGTAAAAACTTTGTAAAAAGTTTTTACCAAATTTTTGTCTGAAAGATCGTGTTATTCAACTGTAAAAGTTTAGTTTCGTAACGGTACATACGCCACAATATATTTCCTGATATTTTTTGCAAGGTTGCAGTTTGTTTCATAGACAGGTACCTACATCTTTACCCAACCCTTGGTAAGTATATTTCACACCCACCCCTATCATTGTTTCTGCTGTCTGATTATTGCCAGCGGTACGTCTTCTATCAATTTATTTCTAAGCATTTAGGTCGTTGGCTAAAGATTGATAATTTAGTATTATGCAGATAATTTTCAACATCCTATTCATCTTTTTTTTTTAACAGATTTTTAATTATCTCAATAGAGACGAAGTTGGAATATTTACTGTAGGAGAACCGGGAAATCAAGTCACCTACAGGGCTTACGACCTGTCATCGGCTGGTTTACGTGATCACTTTATGCGCTTGCGCAACGTTCACCAATTATGCCTTTTTAATGAGATCCCTATCAATTCAATTTTGAAAGTTCTATATATTGTAATACTGAAATTCTTTTCGCTTGAAAATACCAAACATGGTAAAAAGATTGGGTTAGGTTTGTTTGTTGCAATTATAACTACAATTAAACAATTATAACTAGTTGCAACTATAACTAAAAACAAACGAAATTGTCATATTTTCTATTTTATTGTTTGGTAAAATATATATTATTTATTACTAGCTTTTATGTCCCGCCGTTGGCCAAGAATGTAAAATTGTGAAAGAAAAAGCAATCGTTTTTATAATATTGTCACCCAATTATTTTGCAATATCAGACTATGAAAAGTGGTTTGAAATTTGATTGAGTTTAAGTATTGTAAAATGTTCAAGTGATGGCCACAACCCATTCTTTTTTATATATTGCTATAAAGTGTGAATGAAGTATAATATTTATACAATTTCTGCTCGCATGGACTATGCGTAATGGTTTTAAATATGACTGTTTATCAACGTTGTAAAGAGATTGGTTTGGCCACAACCCCCATTTTTAAATATTATCATCGAAAACAAATTGTAATGTGTACCTATTGAAAATTTAGTAATTTTGGATGTTGGGATGTGGTTAAAATTTGATTAAACAAACGTAGGTACTGAAAAGATCTAGTATTGGTCACATCCCATTCGTTTTTATATTTTTTCATCAAGTGTGCATTATATTTTTGCTCAATTTGACTGAAAGTCTTCATTAACGAAGAAGAAGAAGACTTGAACTATAGTAAATAGTTTTTAATTTGAATATAAATGTTGTGAAGAGTTCAGTAATGGCCACAACCCCCATTCTTTAAATATTAGGTGTTGAAAATTATTCAAAATAGGATGATATAAATGGTTTAAATTTAATTAAACAAAAGTATTGAAAAGATTCTAGTGCAGGTTATATCGTCACATCCCATTCATTTCATATGTATTTTCATCAAGTGTGCATATCGTTAATAATATTTCTGCACAATAGACTATTAGACTTAAAACTAACCCAAAAGACTAAATAAAAAAGAGAAAAATAAGTATAAGACTATAAGAAATAGTTTGTATAAAAAACTATTCCAATGGTCTACATAAAATAAGTAAAAATACATATACCTAATAGAAGAATTAGACTATTGGAAATAGATTGTATAAAAGCTCACCCAAAGGTCTACAAAAAAGAAGAAGAAGAATATTTAGACTATTGGAAATAGTTTGTATAAATACTGACCAAAAGGTCTACATAAAAGAAAATGAATAAGACTATTGGAAATAGTTTGTATTAAAACTCTCCCAAAAGTCTACGTACTTAAATGAAGAAGAATAATAATTAGACTAAAGGAAATAATTTTTACAAAAAAATGACCCAAATGTATACATAAAAGAAGAAGAAGATGAATTAGACAATAGGAAATAGTTTGTATAAAAACTGCCCTAAAGGTCTACATAAAATTAAGAAGAAAAATAATTAGACTCCAGGACCCGCCGCTTCAGGCCCTTCAGTACCTCCCGTCCCTTTAATCCCTCATTACGTCCCTTCCCATCAGGCCCTTCAGTACCTTCCGTCCCTTCAGGCAGTTTTATACCTCCCGTCCCTTCAGGCCCTTTAGTGCCTCCCTTCCCTTCATTACATCCCGTCCCATCAGTCGGTTAAGAAAAGTTTAAATCCAGAAACCATCCTGGAAGAACCGCGAAGAGATGAAAGAACCTTCTTTTCCCAGGATGCTCTACTTAATAGGTAAAATGACTAAATACACGAAGAAGAAGAAAAAAGTTTAAACCCAGATACCTGCGGAGAGATGGAAGGACAGTTGGACCTTCTTCTCCCAGGATTCTCCAACTTCATAGGTAAAATGACCAAAAATACACGATGAAGAAGAAGAAGAAGAAATAAGTTTAAATCCAGATACCTGCGAAGAGATGAAAGGAAAATTGGACATTCTTCTCCCAGGTTAGTCCACCTTCAAAGGTAAAATGACCAAATAGACGATGAAGAAGAAGAAGAAAAAAGTTTAAATCCAGAAACCTGCGAAGAGATGGAAGGAAAATTGGACCTTCATCTCCCAGGATAGTTCATCTTCATAGGTAAGATGACCAAGTACACGTTGAAGAAAAAGAAGAAAAAAGTTTATATGCAGAACCCGTCCTGGAAGACCTGTGAAGAGATGGAGGGACAGTCGGACCTTCTTTTCCCAGGATATTCCCCCTTCATAGGTAAAACGACCAAATACACGAAGAAGAAGAAGAATAAGAAAAAAGTTTAAATCCAAAAACCATCCTGGGCATACGCTCGACAATTCACCAAAGTTTCATTATAATCGGACAAACGGTTGATAAATCTAAAGTAATAAAGCAATCAAAATGTTAGTGTTTGTGTGTGTGTATGTGTGTGTGTGTGTGTGTTTGTCTCACGCCTTCTGAAAAACCAAGAGCATCTAAAAATCTAATTTATGTGCGAACGTGTACCTGTATACCTGATGCAGTGTCACGCTAAAAATAATGCGATAAAAATGCTGAATTTTAAAAATATTTCAATAATTATTTTTTTCATACAAAATTTTCCAAGTCGTATCTGTCAAAAAAGTATACATTTTGCACGCAAATATCTGTTAGTTTAAAAGTTAGAAGTACGTATTTACACGAAAAAAATATATTTTCAAGTATAACTTAGCGTTTGAGTGAAAAACATGGTGAATATTTTGTATAATTATAATGTTTAACTTATTTTTAATGTAAGCGTTTTGTACATGAACGCCGCCATTTTAATATCTTTTCATACAATATTTCATTTTCCTACCGAATGAATATGTTCTTGAAAATAATAAACCTTTGAATTAAATGTAATTATGAAATAATAAAATGAAACACAAGACATTACAGCAAGTTTTAAGACATATATTGTAAAAATGTGTTTATTATTAGTAAAGATATAGGCATAATAAAATTGCATAATTTGTAAATAATATTTGATTTTTCTGACAATTTTCATTTTTATGGCATCGAACAAACCAATGTATGTAGGTACCTACATATTCAAAAAATGTCTCAAACCATTTGATATTTTTTACGTATTGGAATGGTTACTATGGTAACGGAAAGATTCTGATATTCAAATAAAATTTGTTATGAATCGAATTTATTTAGAACATTGTTGTAGGTAGGTACCTACCTATTATTATTTACTTACAAATCAACAATATACTGATTTCCTATCGGAAAATTATTTTATTTATTTATTTATGAATGTATGAATGTATGCAAGCGATGTGCTCCTAAACCGTATGTCCGATTACAATGAAACTTTGGCGAATTGTCGAGCGTGTGCCCGAGGTGGTTTCTGGATTTAAACTTTTTTCTTATTCTTCTTCTTCTTCGTGTATTTGGTCATTTTACCAATGAAAGCGGAATATCCTGGGAAAAGAAGGTCCGACTGTCCCTCCATCTCTTCGCAGGTCTTCCAGGACGGTTTCTGGATTTAAAATTTTTTCTTCTTCTTCTTCATCGTGTATTTGGTCATTTTACCTATAAAGGTGGAGTATCCTGGGAAAAGAAGACGGTGCTTACATCTCTTCGCGGTTCTTCCAGGATGGTTTCTGGATTTAAACTTTTCTTACCCGAATGAAGGGACGGGATGTAATTGAAGGGAAGGGAGGCACTAAAGGGCCTGAAGGGACGGGAGGTATTAAAGGGCCTGAAGGGACGGGAGGTACTGAAGGGCCTGATGGGAAGGGACGTGATGAGGGATTGAAGGGACGGGATGTACTGAAGGGCCTGATGGGACGGGAGGTACTGAAGGGTCTGAAGCGACGGCTCCTGGAGTCTAATTATTTTTCTTCTTAATTTTATGTAGACCTTTAAGGACAGTTTTAATACAAACTATTTCCTATAGATTAATCTTCTTCTTCTTTTATGAAGACCTTTTGCTCAGTTTTTATACAATCTATTTCCAATAGTCTAATTCTTTTTTTATGTATTTTTTCTTATTTTATGTAGACCATTGGGATTTTTTAAACAAACTATTTCTTATAGTCTTATACTTATTCTTCTCTTTTTTATTTAGACTTTTGGGTTAGTTTTAAGTCTAATAGTCTATTGAGCAGAAATATTATTAACGATATGCACACTTGATGAAAATACATATGTAAAAACGAATGGGATGTGGGATGTGAAGATGTAACCTGCACTAGAATCTTTTCAATACTTTTGTTTAATCAAATTTAAACCATTTATATCATCCTATTTTAAATAATTTTTAACACCTACATAATATATTTGATTTCGTTGACAATATTTAAAGAAAGGGAGCTGTGGCCATTACTGAATTCTTCACAACGTTTATATTCAAATTATTTGCCATAGTTTAAGTCTTCTTCTTCTTCGTTAATGTAGACTTTTGTGTCAATTTTAAGTTCATCAGTCTAATTGTGCAAAAATATAATGCACACTTGATGAAAAAATATAAAACGAATGGGATGTGACCAACACTGGATCTTTTCAGTACATTTGTTTAATCAAATTTTAACCACATCCCAACATCCAAAATTACTAAATATTCAATAGGTAAGTACATATTACAATTTGTTTTCGATGATAATATTTAAAAATGGGGGTTGTGGCCAAACCAATCTCTTTACAATGTTGATAAACAGTCATATTTAAAACCATTTCGAATAGTGAAGAAATTGTATATTATACTTCATTCACACTTTATAGCAATATATAAAAAAGAATGGGTTGTGGCCATCACTTGAACATTTTACAATCAAATTCAATCATATTTCAAACCACTTTTCATAGTCCGATTTTGCAAAATAATTGGGTGACAATATTATAAAAACGATTGCTTTTTCCTTCACAATTTTACATTCTTGGCCAACGGCGGGACATAAAAGCTAGTAAATAAATAAAATAATTTTCCTATAGGAAATCAGTATAGGTATATTATTGTTGATTTGTAAGTAAATAGTATTAGGTAGGTACCTACTTCTAAATAAATTCGATTCCTAACAAATTTTATTTGAATATCACATTCTTTCTGTAGCCATGGAAACGATTCGAACACGTAAGTAATATCGAATGGTTCGGATACATTTTTTGAATATGTAGGTACCTACATTGGTTTGTTCGATGCCATAAAAATGAAAATTGTCAGAAAAATCAAATATTATTTACAAATTATGCAATTTTATTATGCCTATATCTTTACTAATAAATAACACATTTTTACAATATATGTCTTAAAACTTGCCGTAATGTCTTGTGTTTCATTTTATTATTTCATAATTACATTTATTTCAAAGGTTTATTATTTTCAAGAACATATTCATTCGGTGGGAAAATGAAATATTGTATGAAAAGATATTAAAATGGCGGCGTTTATGTACAAAAGGCTTACTTTAAAAATAAGTTAAACATTATAATTATACCAAATATTCACCATGTTTTTCACTTAAACGCTAAGTTATACTTCAAAATATATTTTTTTTGTGTAAATACCTACTTCTAACTTTTAAACTAACAGATATTTGCGTGCAAAATGTACACTTTTTTGACAGATATGACTTGGAAAATTTTGTATGAAAAAAATAATTATTTAAATATTTTTAAAATTCAGCATTTTTATCGCATTCTTTTTAGCGTGACACTGCATCAGGTATACTGGTACATGTTCGCACTTAAATTAGATTTTTAGATGCTCTTGGTTTTTCAGAAGGCGTGAGACAAACACACACACACACACATACACACACACACACACACACACACACACACACACACACACATACACTAACATTTTGATTGCTTTATTACTTTAGATAATCATTTTGTTTTTTTTCATATTATTTTTGTAAAATCCATAAAGTCTATTTAATGATTTATAAAAAATCCGTACTAATCTGATTCGATGTAGAATTGAACGATGCATAATATATTTTTAATCATCAATTAATTATTATGAGCGCTGGATTTACAATTCAGTGGTCGAATCCTGCCATGATCGATTTCGTTCACCTAAAGCATAAGCATAGGTATGCTTAATTTAAGGAATGTATGAGGATGTATTTTTACTTGCTACAATAACATATTAATATTTTTTTAAAAAAGTGAAATAGAATTCGTCGTATTAAAAAAAAAAAATTTATAGAATGAAAAAATAAAACACCATAAACTCTCGTGTGATAAAATATCATTCTAAAATATAGTAACACCCGCATTAAGAGACTAATATGAGGATTGCTCAATCCGCATATTATTTGTCTCTTAATACGGGTTTAAGTAATATTTTCAGAATCAAATTTGAGGCATACCATAAAAATATATATTTTTTATCACAATCAAATTTGTATTTACCTACTAGTGAACCCCCGGCAAACTTCGTATTGCCTGTATAATTAAAAATCGTCCTCCATAACCACCCGTCGCTTCAGACTCTTCAATACCTCCCATCCCTTTAGTACTTCCCGTCCCTTCAGTACCTCCCGTCCCTCCAGTACCTCCCGTCCCTTCAGTTACTCCCGTCCCTTTCAGTTACTCCCGTCCCTTTCAGTTACTCCCGTCCCTTCAGTTACTCCCGTCCCTTCAGTTACTCCCGTCCCTTCAGTTACTCCCGTCCCTTCAGTTACTCCCGTCCCTTCAGTTACTCCCGTCCCTTCAGTTACTCCCGTCCCTTCAGTTACTCCCGTCCCTTCAGTTACTCCCGTCCCTTCAGTTACTCCCGTCCCTTCAGTTACTCCCGTCCCTTCAGTTACTCCCGTCCCTTCAGTTACTCCCGTCCCTTCAGTTACTCCCGTCCCTTCAGTTACTCCCGTCCCTTCAGTTACTCCCGTCCCTTCAGTTACTCCCGTCCCTTCAGTTACTCCCGTACCTTCAGTTACTCCCGTCCCTTCAGTTACTCCCGTACCTTCAGTTACTCCCGTCCCTTCAGTTACTCCCGTCCCTTCAGTTACTCCCGTCCCTTCAGTTACTCCCGTCCCTTCAGTTACTCCCGTCCCTTCAGTTACTCCCGTCCCATCAGTTACTCCCGTCCCTTCAGTTATTCCCGTCCCTTCAGTTACTCCCGTCCCTTCAGACCCTTCAGTACCACCCGTCCCGTCAGACCCACCAGTACCTCCCTTCCCTTCATTACCTCCCGTCCCTTCAGTAGGTTAAGAAAAAGTTTAATTCCCGACACAATACTGGGAAGACCTACGAAGAGATGAAAGGACAGTTGGACCTTCTTTTTCCAGGATTCTCCAACTTCATAGGTAAAATGAACAAATACACGATAAAGAAGAAGAAGAAGAAAAAAGTTTGAATCCAGAAACCGTCCTGGAAAACCTGCGAAGAGATGGAAGGACAGTTGCATCTTATTCTTCTACAATACTCCACCTTCATAGGTAAAATGACCAAATACACAATGAAGAAGAAGAAGAAGAAAAAAGTTTAAATCCAAAAAATGTCCTGGAAGACCTGCGAAGAGATGGAAGGACAGTTGAAGCTTCTTTTCCCAGAGTATTAGGTCATTTTACCTTCATAGGTAAAATGACCTAATACCTTCATAGGTAAAATGACCTAATACCCGATGAAGAAGAAGAAGAAGAATTTTTTTTAATCCAGAAACCATCCCGGGCATACGCTCGACAATTCATCAAAGTTTCATTGCAATCGGATGAACGGTTCCCAGGATAATCCACCTTCATAGGTAAAATGAAGGTGGATGAAGAAGAAGAAGAAGAAAAATTTTTTTGATCCAGAAACCATCCCTGGTATACTCTCGACAATTCACCAAAGTTTCATTGCAATTGGATGAACGGTTTAGGAGCGCATTCAACACATACATACAAACATTCAAATTTATAATATAGACTAGTATGGTTGACTGGCAAAATTTGCCTCCGAGCAATAAATTTGCCATATTATGTAAAATTTATTTTTATTCAGCAGTGACAAGTCCGAAAATGTTTTAACATTAGGTAATTTGTTAAAGTTGTAGGGACCGTTTTGAGAATATTTTTTTGAATATGTGGTTATATATGAATAAATTACTTTCGTGAGTAAGAACTTTGAAACTTAATAATAAAATAGTTTCATTATTATTATTTTTACAACTTTGTTTAAGCCACGAATGAGTTATTCGACAGATCTCAACACATTCGACTGTTTCTTCATTATGACATTGTTGTCATCCATTCTAAGGAAAAAACAATCGAATGATTTGAAATCGGTCGATTAAAAGAACTCATTCGTATTATAAATAAAGTTAATTGTAATAAATAAAATAAAAATAAGATTGTAGTCAAGCATCATCAAAGTTTGTAGTGATCGAAGCAATGAAAGACGAACGATTGCCAATGAAAATACCAATAAATAATAAAAACGAACTACCGAGGACATGGCGTGATGGGTACATATTTTGTTTATATGACTGTATTTAGGTACCTACTGGTTGTAATATTTTGAAAAATGCAAAAAAACATTGCAGTTTCACAAAAATATTAGTCATGAACAGTACATTTTTAAATTGTTGTACCATCTATTACTTTAATAAAAATTAAAATTATTATTTTGCAACAGTAAATAATAATATAGTTTTATAATGGAATATATTAATTATATTATTATAGTTCACGTATAATTAAGTAAAGGAATATTATAGTGACATCTGTGGGCCGTTGTTCGTAACAATGTGTTAAGAAACTGAAGGGTTATACAAAAAAACAAAACGAGAGACAACAGCGCATACATCGGTTAATATACATACAATAATGAACTTTCATTGTTTTCCGCTAGAGGTGAGGGTGTTTTACTCTTCCTTATTCTGTGATAACTTTTTCATTGTTGGCCGTATAATTTTCAAAATATTTTTTTTTAAATAATTAGGTATTTATATTTATCGTGTTTTTCATATTGTTTTGTTTTGAAGACTTTTGTTTCATTTTTGTTTTTATGTCACCAAGAGAAAACATTTTAGAATCAATTTAATTGTTGTCTTTTGCTTCATATAAATATTTTTTTCGCTGTTGATATCATTAGGCGTTTTTTTCGAACAATTATACACTTTAATATTTATAGTTATCATATTACATAATTTGTATTTAACAGTGGTATTATTAATTTAATAAATCAATAATTTTTTTTGAATTGTTTCCTATGAAAAGTCACACATTGATAGTTATATTCCGTTGTATAAAAAAAACATGATATCGACACAAAGATTTTTGATTTTTTCTATACAGAATTCTGGTGATTTAATAAAGTTTTTTTGTTAATTTTTCTCTCAGTATGTGATAACACGAATATACATAGGTAGATTTTATATAATTTCTATAAAAAAAAAGATTTTTTTTGACAAACTTTTCAACATCTCAATAGAGACAAACTGAAATAAGTAGGAATAATTCAGGTGACTAGTTGCTCATTATTCAAATATATAGAACTTTCAAAATTTGTATTGATAATGGAACTCAATTATATGACATAAAGTGATCACGTGAACCAGCCAATGACAGGTCGTAAACCCTGTAGGTGTCTTGAGTTCCTGGTTCTTCTATATGTAATATTCCAACTTCGTCTCTATTGAGATGTTGAAAAGTTTGTCAAAAAAAAATACAATTTCTATATTATGTTTTTATTGAAAATACTCACATGTCTATCGTTAATGATTAGTGTAAGATTAACTGGAGGTCTAGAAGGGGGTGCCGTACAGTTCACCTTCAATATATCACCAGGGCCGCTTTGGGTGCGCTCTGCGTATATTACAGGACCGGATTCAGGAGGTGCTTAAACATTTTTTGGAAAAAATAAGTTATTCAAAACAACTGTATAAAATACACCCTGTTTTGATTTTGAAACTGAAGATAATAAAAAAAAATATGTAAGTCAGAAATTTCATTTATTAGATAAGTTGTCGTAATGTTACACTTGTACTTTTGAAATAATTTGAAATTTAGTTGAATGTATGAATGCAGTAAGTATTTAGAGTTGTAAATATATTATGTATTGATGTTTTTTTCATTGAAAATTGAAGTAGGTGTTGTTTTTAATAAAATAATTAAAAAAGTCTTATATCGAGACGGAGTATCTAAGTCCAAAATACTGCTCTTAAAGAGCGGTAAATTTAAAGTAAGAAAAAAAAATACAAAAAGGGGTGCAATTTCTAATTATTTATAATTTATTACGTTTATCAGTGAATTAAAAAAGTATAAAAGACTTACAAACAATAAAAATAATAAACGTACATAGTGGCAGTATAAGTAGAAAATTATGAAAGACTTTCAAACAATTCCAAGGTACATAGTGGCAGTATAAGTACAAAAGTATGAAAGACTTACAAACAATACCAATGTACAAAGTGGTAGTATAAATAGAATAGTATGAAATACTTAAAAAAATACCAAGGTACATAGTGGCAGTATAAGTAGAAAAGTATGAAAGACTTACAAGCAATACCAAGGTTCAAAGTGGCAGTATAAGTAGAATAGTATGAAAGACTTACAAACAATACCAAGGTACATAGTGGCAGTATAAGTAGAAAAGTATGAAAGACTTACAAGCAATACCAAGGTTCAAAGTGGCAGTATAAGTAGAATAGTATGAAAGACTTACAAACAATACCAAGGTACATAGTGGCAGTATAAGTAGAAAAGTATGAAAGACTTACAAGCAATACCAAGGTTCAAAGTGGCAGTATAAGTAGAATAGTATGAAAGACTAACAAACAATACCAAGGTACATACTGGCAGTATAAGTAGAAAAGTATGAAAGACTTACAAGCAATACCAAGGTTCAAAGTGGCAGTATAAGTAGAATAGTATGAAAGACTTACAAACAATACCAAGGTACATAGTGGCAGTATAAGTAGAAAAGTATGAAAGACTTACAAGCAATACCAAGGTTCAAAGTGGCAGTATAAGTAGAATAGTATGAAAGACTTACAAACAATACCAAGGTACATAGTGGCAGTATAAGTAGAAAAGTATGAAAGACTTACAAGCAATACCAAGGTTCAAAGTGGCAGTATAAGTAGAATAGTATGAAAGACTTACAAACAATACCAAGGTACATAGTGGCAGTATAAGTAGAAAAGTATGAAAGACTTACAAGCAATACCAAGGTTCAAAGTGGCAGTATAAGTAGAATAGTATGAAAGACTTACAAACAATACCAAGGTACATAGTGGCAGTATAAGTAGAAAAGTATGAAAGACTTACAAGCAATACCAAGGTTCAAAGTGGCAGTATAAGTAGAATAGTATGAAAGACTTACAAACAATACCAAGGTACATAGTGGCAGTATAAGTAGAAAAGTATGAAAGACTTACAAGCAATACCAAGGTTCAAAGTGGCAGTATAAGTAGAATAGTATGAAAGACTTACAAACAATACCAAGGTACATAGTGGCAGTATAAGTAGAAAAGTATGAAAGACTTACAAGCAATACCAAGGTTCAAAGTGGCAGTATAAGTAGAATAGTATGAAAGACTTACAAACAATACCAAGGTACATAGTGGCAGTATAAGTAGAAAAGTATGAAAGACTTACAAGCAATACCAAGGTTCAAAGTGGCAGTATAAGTAGAATAGTATGAAAGACTTACAAACAATACCAAGGTACATAGTGGCAGTATAAGTAGAAAAGTATGAAAGACTTACAAGCAATACCAAGGTTCAAAGTGGCAGTATAAGTAGAATAGTATGAAAGACTTACAAACAATACCAAGGTACATAGTGGCAGTATAAGTAGAATAGTATGAAAGACTAACAAACAATACCAAGGTACATACTGGCAGTATAAGTAGAATAGTATGAAAGACTAACAAACAATACCAAGGTACATACTGGCAGTATAAGTAGAAAAGTATGAAAGACTTACAAGCAATACCAAGGTTCAAAGTGGCAGTATAAGTAGAATAGTATGAAAGACTTACAAACAATACCAAGGTACATAGTGGCAGTATAAGTAGAAAAGTATGAAAGACTTACAAGCAATACCAAGGTTCAAAGTGGCAGTATAAGTAGAATAGTATGAAAGACTTACAAACAATACCAAGGTACATAGTGGCAGTATAAGTAGAAAAGTATGAAAGACTTACAAGCAATACCAAGGTTCAAAGTGGCAGTATAAGTAGAATAGTATGAAAGACTTACAAACAATACCAAGGTACATAGTGGCAGTATAAGTAGAATAGTATGAAAGACTAACAAACAATACCAAGGTACATACTGGCAGTATAAGTAGAATAGTATGAAAGACTAACAAACAATACCAAGGTACATACTGGCAGTATAAGTAGAAAAGTATGAAAGACTTACAAGCAATACCAAGGTTCAAAGTGGCAGTATAAGTAGAATAGTATGAAAGACTTACAAACAATACCAAGGTACATAGTGGCAGTATAAGTAGAAAAGTATGAAAGACTTACAAGCAATACCAAGGTTCAAAGTGGCAGTATAAGTAGAATAGTATGAAAGACTTACAAACAATACCAAGGTACATAGTGGCAGTATAAGTAGAAAAGTATGAAAGACTTACAAGCAATACCAAGGTTCAAAGTGGCAGTATAAGTAGAATAGTATGAAAGACTTACAAACAATACCAAGGTACATAGTGGCAGTATAAGTAGAAAAGTATGAAAGACTTACAAGCAATACCAAGGTTCAAAGTGGCAGTATAAGTAGAATAGTATGAAAGACTTACAAACAATACCAAGGTACATAGTGGCAGTATAAGTAGAAAAGTATGAAAGACTTACAAGCAATACCAAGGTTCAAAGTGGCAGTATAAGTAGAATAGTATGAAAGACTTACAAACAATACCAAGGTACATAGTGGCAGTATAAGTAGAAAAGTATGAAAGACTTACAAGCAATACCAAGGTTCAAAGTGGCAGTATAAGTAGAATAGTATGAAAGACTTACAAACAATACCAAGGTACATACTGGCAGTATAAGTAGAATAGTATGAAAGACTAACAAACAATACCAAGGTACATACTGGCAGTATAAGTAGAAAAGTATGAAAGACTTACAAGCAATACCAAGGTTCAAAGTGGCAGTATAAGTAGAATAGTATGAAAGACTTACAAACAATACCAAGGTACATAGTGGCAGTATAAGTAGAAAAGTATGAAAGACTTACAAGCAATACCAAGGTTCAAAGTGGCAGTATAAGTAGAATAGTATGAAAGACTTACAAACAATACCAAGGTACATAGTGGCAGTATAAGTAGAAAAGTATGAAAGACTTACAAGCAATACCAAGGTTCAAAGTGGCAGTATAAGTAGAATAGTATGAAAGACTTACAAACAATACCAAGGTACATAGTGGCAGTATAAGTAGAATAGTATGAAAGACTAACAAACAATACCAAGGTACATACTGGCAGTATAAGTAGAATAGTATGAAAGACTAACAAACAATACCAAGGTACATACTGGCAGTATAAGTAGAAAAGTATGAAAGACTTACAAGCAATACCAAGGTTCAAAGTGGCAGTATAAGTAGAATAGTATGAAAGACTTACAAACAATACCAAGGTACATAGTGGCAGTATAAGTAGAAAAGTATGAAAGACTTACAAGCAATACCAAGGTTCAAAGTGGCAGTATAAGTAGAATAGTATGAAAGACTTACAAACAATACCAAGGTACATAGTGGCAGTATAAGTAGAAAAGTATGAAAGACTTACAAGCAATACCAAGGTTCAAAGTGGCAGTATAAGTAGAATAGTATGAAAGACTTACAAACAATACCAAGGTACATAGTGGCAGTATAAGTAGAAAAGTATGAAAGACTTACAAGCAATACCAAGGTTCAAAGTGGCAGTATAAGTAGAATAGTATGAAAGACTTACAAACAATACCAAGGTACATAGTGGCAGTATAAGTAGAAAAGTATGAAAGACTTACAAGCAATACCAAGGTTCAAAGTGGCAGTATAAGTAGAATAGTATGAAAGACTTACAAACAATACCAAGGTACATAGTGGCAGTATAAGTAGAAAAGTATGAAAGACTTACAAGCAATACCAAGGTTCAAAGTGGCAGTATAAGTAGAATAGTATGAAAGACTTACAAACAATACCAAGGTACATAGTGGCAGTATAAGTAGAAAAGTATGAAAGACTTACAAGCAATACCAAGGTTCAAAGTGGCAGTATAAGTAGAATAGTATGAAAGACTTACAAACAATACCAAGGTACATAGTGGCAGTATAAGTAGAAAAGTATGAAAGACTTACAAGCAATACCAAGGTTCAAAGTGGCAGTATAAGTAGAATAGTATGAAAGACTTACAAACAATACCAAGGTACATAGTGGCAGTATAAGTAGAAAAGTATGAAAGACTTACAAGCAATACCAAGGTTCAAAGTGGCAGTATAAGTAGAATAGTATGAAAGACTTACAAACAATACCAAGGTACATAGTGGCAGTATAAGTAGAAAAGTATGAAAGACTTACAAGCAATACCAAGGTTCAAAGTGGCAGTATAAGTAGAATAGTATGAAAGACTTACAAACAATACCAAGGTACATAGTGGCAGTATAAGTAGAAAAGTATGAAAGACTTACAAGCAATACCAAGGTTCAAAGTGGCAGTATAAGTAGAATAGTATGAAAGACTTACAAACAATACCAAGGTACATAGTGGCAGTATAAGTAGAAAAGTATGAAAGACTTACAAGCAATACCAAGGTTCAAAGTGGCAGTATAAGTAGAATAGTATGAAAGACTTACAAACAATACCAAGGTACATAGTGGCAGTATAAGTAGAAAAGTATGAAAGACTTACAAGCAATACCAAGGTTCAAAGTGGCAGTATAAGTAGAATAGTATGAAAGACTTACAAACAATACCAAGGTACATAGTGGCAGTATAAGTAGAAAAGTATGAAAGACTTACAAGCAATACCAAGGTTCAAAGTGGCAGTATAAGTAGAATAGTATGAAAGACTTACAAACAATACCAAGGTACATAGTGGCAGTATAAGTAGAAAAGTATGAAAGACTTACAAGCAATACCAAGGTTCAAAGTGGCAGTATAAGTAGAATAGTATGAAAGACTTACAAACAATACCAAGGTACATAGTGGCAGTATAAGTAGAAAAGTATGAAAGACTTACAAGCAATACCAAGGTTCAAAGTGGCAGTATAAGTAGAATAGTATGAAAGACTTACAAACAATACCAAGGTACATAGTGGCAGTATAAGTAGAATAGTATGAAAGACTTACAAACAATACCAAGGTACATAGTGGCAGTATAAGTAGAAAAAGTTGGTTTATCTGCAGATACTTCACAACTGTAGTTCCCTGCCATATTGAATTCCAACTGTCTTAACATTACTTCAGTGGCATTTGAATTGGAAAGCTGTAAAAATAAACTGATTTGATAATTATAATATGGTAGGTATTTGTAGAAGCAACTTTTCCACGAATCATTTTTTGTTTTTTTCCTTCACCGACCCATTCGGGCAGAGATACGAATATGTTGGCAATATGTGTGTGTGATATTCATTTTATTAATGACATCTGTCTTTATCTTACATTCTTTCCTTATGTCCTCATTTCTGAGCCTGTCATACATCGTTCTATTACAGATTCTTCTTAGCGATCAAGATAAAAACATCATTCATACGTCATAATGTTTTTTATCATAGATGAAGTTAAATGACTTTTCAAAGAAAAAAAATGGATAAGTGACGAATTTTTACCTCTTCGCGATCACTAGTCTAGATAATTAAACTTACATCAACATAAATCCCTGGCGTTGGAAAAACCCTTTGCTGCGGAATATCGTTTGGAGCAAATCTGTAAAATTCCCTGGTCCCTCTGTACCATTTAACAGTGTATAGTGGCTTTCCTTGCATCTCATACAGACATCTCAGTGCTACACTCTCTCCTCGACGAACAACGTCTGGGATTGCCTCAAGGCTTGCGTGGAGGCTCGTCAAACCAACAAGACCTGGAAAGAATTGTAAATTTTTAAAATATATAAAAATTACATACCATCATGCCATGTCCCTTACGGGGTAGGCAGAGAGAATCGAACGCCATATCTTTCTATCCTGGCACACATTCATCGCCTCGTCAACATTCATGCATCGTCTCATACATGTTCGTCTATTGTACATGCTTCTTACATTTCCGTCTTTCAGAATATCGTTCACATGGTCGTGCCATCCCTTCCTTGGGCGGCCCCGGCCTCTCAATCCATTCCTATCCGCATTGTATATTTTCTTCGTCAGGCGTTCCTCATTAATTCTACCTATGTGGCCAAACCATCTCAGTGTGTTCACTTTCATTCTATTAATGATATCTTTTTTCATCTTACATTCTTCCCTTATGTTCTCATTTCTTACCCTGTCATACATCGTTCTATTGCAGATTCTTCTTAGCGATCTCATTTCAACAGCATTTATTCTGCTTTCGTGCGACTTCTGCCATGTCCAGGTTTCACTTGCATACGTCAATGTTGGCACTAAGATAATAAGATAAATATATAAAAATGGATGTTGGTATATTTGTATGTATGTATGTATGTGGCGGATGAACTCCTATACCGTCCAACTGATTGCGATAAACTATGGTGATTTGTTCATCGTATACAGAAGAAGGTTTTTTGCATCAATATTTATTTATTTAAGTACTTATTCGATATCTCACAATTTTTTTTTTTGAAATATGATCTATTGCAATGAAACTTTGGGGATCGCTTCAGCGCGCTCGCGAAAAAATATTTCAAATTAAATTAATTTGTTTATATATTTTATCTCACACAAGTATTCATAAAATTTGTTTTATTTTTATATTGCGATTAAACTTTGTGGATTTGATCAGGGCAAAAAAGAATTTTTTTTTTGAAGTTTGATTTTTTTATTTGTTTATTTGACATCTCACGAAAGAATTTGCGAAAAACAATCTAGGTACATGAAATTCATCAGACCGTAGGGTCGGAAGGGAATGAAGGGATGGAAATATAATTAGAGATTTTAGATAAGATTCTTAAACAATAAAATAAAACACACGGATCAATTACCTACATAATTATATAAACAGAGGTAAATAATTATACACAGGTAGGACACGTCTGCCGGGTTTTGCTAGTTTGATAAAAATATATGTACGTTGATAAAATATCACGCCATATCTCTCACGGAGTAGGCAGAGAGAAACGAACGTCACATTTTTATATCTTGACGCGTCCCCCATCGATCATTATTAATGCATCGTCTCATACATATGCGACTGTTCAAGCTTACAAGTACATTTTCCTTTTTCAAAATATCATTTAAATAGTCGTCCCATTCTCATTCTTGGAAGTCATCAACGTCTTGTTCCATTCCTGACAGTGCTGTATATTTCCATCGTCAGGTGTTCTTCAATCATTCTCCTCAAGGGGCCGAATCATATTAACGTGTTCCCTTTCATTCAATCATTGACACCTTTCTTCATCATACATTATTTTCTAGTGTCTTCATTTATTTTCCTAATGTATAATATGTATTTTATTTAAACCTACATAGAAAATTTATATCCGTGACATTGAAAGAAACAGTTTAATTTAAAAAAATGTTCAAGTCAAGTGTTTATGTATTGTTTTTTTTTTAATATTATATCAACCGCGAAAATATGATCGAAGGATTCGTTTTTTCACCTTCACCCACTACAAAGTCCTATTTAAATATTTCACGGAAATTCAATAAACATTTTCAAAAGAGAAAAATATCTTATTAAAATTTTTAGATAAATTAACTCTGTTATGTGGTTCTCAGTATATTACATAAAAACACTTCTACCTACTGTTATGGAATTCACCAAATTATGAATAAACTTCACGCCTAGTTTCACTTATCAAAATTACAAAGTAAATTAAATGTGTTTACTTTACTTCTCCAGTATAAAATATTAAATTTATTTGCTTTCTTAGAAAAATTTGTTGGAAAATTGAATTTATTAAGGTAGGTATACTTTTTTTTTAATAAATTTCCGTTTTTAATTTTCCGTTTTTATATTTATTAGGACAAAAGGAATCCGCTGTCCATTTTCAATGGATCCAAGTTATAAATATGCGGCTTCAATCAGGACAATATATTATTCGCAGTAAATAGTATGAAAGAAAGTAATGCTATATGAAGACATCTAGGATTACATACTTTGTTTATATCTGATAGATAAAATCACCAAAACGGGATAAATTGAATGAAAAAATCAGTGACGGTATCAATTGATCCTGGTGAAAACTCACATAAGTATAGTTTTGGGTGAAAGCTCACATACATAACCATAGTTTTTCGGTGAATCGTAATGATATACATTTAAGTTGTGACAAATGAACAGAGGTCTGGTGAAAAATTAAGTGTAATAAGTTAACCCTATAACAAAGATACCACCACAGCCTACTCAGTACATACTTGTGTGATTCGGAGTTGGGCGAATTCCACGATTGAAAGTTTTTTGGTACAACATCACACGTGACTCAAGTAAATAAAAAAAGCCTTATCAACTTGGCGCAGTGGTTTCAGCTTTAAAACAAACTTTTGTTTTGTTTGATGGAATTCAGGAGTACGTAAGATATCCTTTTTTGTTATCTTTATACAATAAAGTGGTTTCGAATACCCTTCGCTAGGGATAACCTGTGAAAAACGGGAAAAAAAAACGTTTGGTCACTTTAACATTTCGATGGACAGTTCTTAATAATACCGACCTACCTACTCGCGAAATATATTCAAATAAAAATGTTTTTAAGTTGATAAAAAGTAAAAAAATATTTTTAATCAGTTTTTAAATTGACTATCTACATAATAATATACTTACGTAAAAAATCAATTAAAAAAATTAGTTTCAAAGCGTAAAAATTACGTAAAAATAAGTGTGTCAAATATTTTGGAATTCGTAATTTTGAAGATTTTTTTTATCGCGGGTTATCAACAAGCATCATGCTGAGATTGTATTCTGAAAGTTTCATCACAACTTATTTGTGCTAAGTACTATGTACGGCGTATTTATTCTACTTTATCGATGATATATTATATCCTTAAGTAGGTACTCATTCTATTATTTTCAAATTCTGCAAATTTGTACATATATAATACCTAATCGCTTATATCCCACTAGATTTTTAAGGATATCTGATAAGTAAGTGTTATTTTTTTAACTGTCAAATAGTTCAATGGGACCCCAAGCTCAGGAAACTTAAAATTTGATATTTTTATTTTCAAATTGCTTAAAAGGCACACCACTTTTTATACAACGGCATTGAAGAATTATCAACTTTTCATAATAAAATACTTAAATCAAATATAATTCAACAAAGTCGACCTTCGTGGCTCAGTTGGTTAGGTATCTGAGTGCTAATCCAAAGGTCCCGGGTTCGATTCCCGCTGGAGACACAGTTTTTAATTGTATTTTCAGTCTGGATCTGTGAGGTGATTAATATCGTAAGTCTACAGAATATAGCAACAGCCGATGCCTTGAGTTCCTGTTTCTTCTATAATATCCCAACTTCGTCTCTATTGAGATATTAAAATTTTGTCTATGAAAATATATAAAATTTTTTTTATATAAAATTCAAATTAAATACCGCTATAAGAGTATAATTTATAAGTTATTTTATTACATGGATGTTATGATATCCACTTCACCTTTAAATTGGCCACACTTCGACACTATAGACCGAGTTATATCCATCAAAACGGTCATTATAATTCATTGCTACCTTGTCATCAAAATTGAAATGATTGATGAAGTATTTGGTTATCATCATAGAAAGTAAAGATTATGGCGGGGTGGTTTAAGAAGTTAACTTAAAACTTTATAGATTAGTAACCTCAAAGCTTATTTGGAGAGTAAATCGAATTTTGTAAGTTTCAAAACATACATCAAATAACTGGCTTCTATACCTAAGCCACCAACTTTCGATAGAGTTAACTCTGTTTTTAAAGTCAAAGAGATAGCAACGTCAAAAAACAATTCCTTTTTAATGGCTGTTTTTTATATTTTCTTTCTTATTGAATAAAGGTATGAAAAAGGTAAGTCTGGCACCTGGGAGTGGTTGCGTTTACCAGTGCGCATCCACTTTATAAAGGTGAAAGATTTTAGTAGGTATCATTTGTATCTTTGTGAGTCCTTTTTGTGCTCTTCTTCTTTTTTTTATTTTTTTACATATTTCACAAACGGACGTATTTAATAGGTACAATTAATATTAAAATAATGTTAAAATCTGCAATTTTCACATATAAAGAGGATGCATACTGGCTAATGCTACCAATCCTGAGAGCCAGACTTACCTTATTTATTCCATGTATTTGTATTTATGTTGTTGATTCTTATGGCTCCTTTGGGGATGGCTCATGATTCTTCATGTTTTACTTTTATAAAAGCCAAATCGTATTAATATTAAAGCCAAATCGGGTTTTAATAAAAGCCAAATCGGGTAGTTATATAAGCTAAATTGGGTTAATATAAAAACCAAACGGGTTATTGTAACAACCGAATTGAGTTTTTTTTTATTTCCAAATAAAAAAATAATTACATGAGCCATAATTACATAACAATATTAATACAAAATACATAAAAATAAAATATATATAAACATTAGGTACTTGGATATATTGCCTTACTAGGCAAAAGCCTGTTCCGAGGCACATTGGGTTATCATATAAGCCAAATTGGGTTATTATTAAAGTCAAATTGAGTTTAGCTGTGAGGCACCGGCTTAGAATAGTGCTTCCACTCTTTTCTATTATTGTTTTCGAGTGTCCCGTAAGAGCCGGGTAATCGAAAATACAACAGGCAACAATAACATCTCACATAGTTCAGCAATGAGGTTCACCACCCATTCTGAATATAGTGCCTTTTTAGGTGAGACGAGACTGGTGTGTGTGTATACACAGATATGTGGTGCTCCCTTTTATAAGGCAATGCACACCCGCACACCTTTCGCTGGTTACCCCACATTGTGGTATATGACGTGATGGTATGAATGAATGAAAATTGAGTTATTATAAAAAAATCGATTCGGGTCATTTTTTTCAATATCACCTTTTGCACATACATAACTACTTGAATAACATTTGTTCTAAGTATACTTATGCTATTTTCCATACATACATAATAGGTGAATCTATGACATAATAAAACACCACTACAAAGCGTTTTAAAAGCTCCAAATCAAACAAAAGATATTACTTCAGGTCCCTTGGTTATGTAAAAGGCTATCCTTTGAAATTCCATTGTTATGGAATGTTTTACATCCCAAAATTCAATTGTCACTTGAAGGTATTGTGAGATACGGTGTTCCTGGGGACAAAACTATATCTTCTAGTAATATTTGTTTATTAAAAGATAGGTACATTATTAAATTTTAATGTCTATCGCTACAAACCCAAACATATTACATATACATATATTATACATATTTTACATATCGTTTGAATAGTTTTACGGCGATATAAACTTTGTACCAATCTATTTGAAGTTCGTAGAAATAAAATCTACACTACATATATTACGATACCATATCTTATTAGCTTTGTGTACGTGCATTTTTCGTCCTTAATGAATCATTTTTTTTCTAAATGGCCCAACCTATTTTTCTAATGATGCTATTATGTGTTTATGTGAATTGTGTTTTAAACGATATGATAATATAAAAAAGGTATGTTTTTTTAAGAATAAATATGTCCTTATAACAAGTACATATACATACTAAACAGTATGCTTGTGCTATAGGTGAACGAAATCGGTCGTGGCAGGATTCGAACTCGCAACTACTGGATTACTAACCCAGTGCGCTAACCGCTCTGCCACCATCAATCTAAATTACATATTTAAACAATAATTTCGATTTTTTATTTTTTTTTCCAAAACTTTAACAGCTAACGAACATTTTTGTATCCCAAGACACAACATAATATGTAGTTGTGGAAAGTAAACAAATAATAATTAATATTTATAACAACAATTAACAAATATATTTGCGTAAAACAGCAACTTGACAATGAAATAAAAATTGTATTGAACATACAGATGGGTCGATGGTAGAGCGGTTAGTGCGCTGGGCTAGTAATCCAGTGATCGTGAATTCGAATCCTGCCTCGACCGATTTCGTTCACCTATAGCACAAGCATTTATTTTCTTATTTTAGGGAACGCAGGAAGATGTATATGTACTTGTTTAACAAGGACATATTCATTTTTAATTAAAAAAAATATATTTTGCGTACCTAAATATTTCATATGGAACGCTGAAGATAATTTTAACAGATTCATAACTTTATCATATCAACAGTTTTTTTTTATAGTTGACAAATACATTTACTTAAACATTAAATTATAAAATAAAATTTATTATGATTTAATACATTACCTTCGAATTCCATCGCTAACACAAAACAAATAAACAAAATACTTTTGAACGCCATATCGTTGAACTTTTCGAATCGTCTTATATTTGTATAATAAGAAAACTATCACATATTATGTGTTATTTAATTAAAATTCGTTATTAATTAAAACTGCGCTAGAACATGGTGTATTAAATTAGTTTTAAAAGTTATTTGACTACGTAGACAGATCGTTCGTTAGAGGAGACGCCGCGACGTTACATAGTCAGTACGGCGAGTGTTTTTGTTGACTACGTGCTACGACGCTACGCCGTAGAGCGTAAAATAATACTATGACAGAAGTTTTAAATTTACTCTGCGGTTGCGTTGTTGAACAAAATGTGGAGTAGCGCGTAGCTGACATTGCATATAGCTGAGTCGTTTCATCTGTCTCCCTCATCATTAGCTTTCGTTTAACGGAGAACTTATATGCAATGAAAATCTTTGAAGATTTGAAATAATTTTGTTTTTCGCTCTCATTCTTTAATGAATCTTTTGAGTAAGTGCATAATTGTTATAATAATAATAATTGAGTATTATTATTTGTAGAACCTCATTGTTATAAATATAATTAATAAGTCGGCCAACGGCAACTAAGACAATATTTTTATTGACATTTTTGAACATATTCCTTCGACAATATTTTATTTATTTTTTCAGAGATTTGTGGTGTTGATAGAAATTCAATGTACCTATTAATGTTGTATTCAGGATAAACACTCGAAAAATTATAATTATTTATATAAGGAAAATATATTATTTATCTATATTAAAAAAAAAAAAATCTGCCACCTCGGTACAGGCTCAGCCTAGTGAGGTGGTATAGGTATACCAAATAATCCTATAAAAAAAATGTTTCATATAACTTATTTAAATTGTACTTTTTTGTAATATTTTTATTGTTTGTAACTATATTGTTATATTTTGTTTGGTTTCAATAATAAAAAAAAAATCTATATATTTAAATATCATAATAATAATTGACACTTCCTTGCACCCTGCGCAAGCGGCAATTTGATTGCCGTATGGCAATTTCTTACGTTATATTATTCTGATTATTTTTCTTTTGTGTTTAACCTTAGACCAAATTGAAAAAGTACTGCCTCAGAACCGACTTGTCTAGTGAGGCTGTAAATTTCCAAATAGGTACAATTGTACATAGTATATTTATAATATGTCTTTTTAAAATATAGTTATTTTTTTGTTATTGTTATAATATATATGTGTAAATAATGTAAATAAATAATTTCATTTCATTTCTTCCAACTAACCAGTGTTTCCAGCCCAGAGAAGCAATATTTGCGTGAGAAATGAATTAAAATAAATTACTCCTCTGCTGGGAATCGAACCCAGGACGCCCGCATAGAAACCGAACGGCTTACCAACTATGCCACGGCGGTCGACAAACCAACTATATATTGTCTCACAAAAAAAGGTGAAACTCACCAAAAAAATTATGGTAAGTTTGTCTGTAATGTATTTTTTTAACCAAAAACACGACGTTTTTATAAAATGAATATGTCGCTTTATACCTAAACAATATAACTCAGATTTGTTTTTTTTTAATTTTGGAGACCGACGGGAACTTTACATTAGTTTCACGTTGAGGCTTCACGTTACATGCGTTGCTTGGAAGAGATTGACTTAGGGCAACAAACGTACGTCTACGTGTACGTCTGTTGTACATAACTTTTCGATATGAATATTATCCAAAATTATACATACCTACCCAATAATCAATTTATCATCTTTGTTTCTCATACTTAATTTAGGTCCATTGATCGGATATTCTGTGATGCAGTGGAAAATATTGCACTAAAATAACGTTATGAGAAAGAAAATTGCTTTGAAATAGATTGAAAGTATTTTCAAGTGACTTCCTTTGGGAGAGTTAGTAAGAACAAAATACAATTACCTACCTACAGGAGAATATTCTCATAAAACATATGTAGGTACAATGACGTAGTATGAGAAAATTCATCGTTTCATACAAGTTCTAACCATAATTGTATTAAATATGTATTTATTTTTAATTACGACATGTGTTGTCATACAGTCGCGTGATACACGACACAAAAAAAATATGAACATTATACAAAGTCATCATAAATACATGGAAGTTTTTCATAAATTTATTTTTTAGGTAAGTAATTCTGTGAAAACTGATTCTTTTGTGTTTGGGTTTTTGATAAGAACTGTATACACATCTAATCTCGGATAATATTCATATTATATAGATGCAAAGTATATTGTTTTTTTTAGTATAATATTAAGACAAACATTAATTTATTGAAAGAAACCCTGATTACAATATATGTGATGTATAAATTATTTTGTTGCAATAATACAATGAAAATTAATACATTGAAAAATTTTACTATGAATACTGATAGGTACCTACCTATATTTGACTCGGTTTCAGGTTCTTTCAGGCTCGATATCATTTTGAAGTTGCTTACTGAACAGTGAAACTTTTGGATGACAGTCGCGTTAGCGTTAAAAATATCAATTAACATGAAGTACGTAGGTACTAAATGTTTAATATTACATATTTTCATGTAATAAGGTAAGTATAATATATTGTATATATATTTTTTTCAATTTGACAAGTAAGGGGACATCTGTGCAAATTGTTAAGAAATAAGTAGCATGGTTTAGAACCATACTAGTGGATATTTTCTAACGTATTAGAAATAGTTCTTATATTTAAGGACATATGTCTATTATTATTAATTTTTTTTAACATGTCCACGTAAGGGACACCAGCTACATATTAGGATTTGGGTCCAATTTACTCTTCCGAAGAAGCGCACTACGTAGCGTCGGGAGGGGTTTGCAATCTAGAAAAGAGTTTATTAATTCGGATTTTAAAAAGACCCGGGTTGTACGAAGGTGGAAACACAGAATTCGGAAAATCGTTCCACAGTCGGGCTGCTGTGTTAATAAAGGAGTTCGAGAAGCGACTTGTTTGTTTATGTTGAAGGTCCACTGTGTATGGGTGCTGCGATTGAGTAAAGCGAGTGACTGTTGCGAGTGGGTGGAGGAGGGACCAAAGATGCAAGTTCTTCTGAGCAATTCCCGTGGTAGTATCTATAGAATAAACTTAAAATACCGACTCTGCGTCTGTGTTCTAGTGATTTCAATCCATCATCAATTAAACGTATAGCACGCCTTTGGACAGCGTCGAGGGTATTTAGTAGGTATTGGGGGGCGCCATTCCAGAGGTGACTACCATATTCAATAATTGGACGTATTTGCGCTTTGTAGAGTATACAGATCTGGGTCTTAGTAAAATATCTACGCGCTCTATATAGTACGCTCAATTTTTTGGAGGCGAGTTTCACCTTAGCTTCGATGGAGCCCTTGTAGTGTAATTGGTTCGTTATAGATACTCCAAGCAGGTCGATAGAGCTGCTGTTAGGTAGGGTGCTTCCGTTGAAAGACACTTGAAATTTATTGGGGTTTCTCTTCGCAGAAATTAGACAGGCTTGCGTTTTTTAGACGTTAAATGAAACAAGATTACTTTCACCCCAGGTATTGATTGAGTGGATGTAGCTATTTATTTTTTGATGAAGGTCTTTCCGGGCTTCTGATATTTCACTCTGTTTAGGAGGTTTGTCAAAAGAGAAATTGTCATGGATTGTGCTGTCATCCGCGTAACAGTGGATGGGGGCGCGTAAGAGAAGGTCATTAATATGTAGGAGGAATAGGGTTGGAGATAGAATGAACCCTTGAGGGACTCCCGCATTGATGGAATGGGGAGAAGAAGAGCAACCATCCACTACAGTTATTGATTTATTGAAATATATTATTTTATATGCTATCCAAGAAATGTCTCATAATTAATGATTATTGATTTAAATTTTTGAAAGGGAACATTAAAGAGATTTATTTATTAATTGAAAATTAAGAAATCTCATTCTGGTTACAGACGTCACCTTGTAGACAGTTAACTATAGGAACTTGTTAACAATTCACATTATACTTGTATTACATATTCTTGAAGTATTGTATTCAACAGAATATTTTAATACAAGAGTTAATCATTTAAAAACTCCTGAAACATTAAAAGATATTCTCTCTTCTGGAGAATATGAGAATATTCTATAATAAGAGATAATTGAATTTACATTTTTTAAATCTTCACATTCACCACATTTTATATAACTTTTGTTAGTTGTGAATTATCCCGAAAGAACGGTCAGTTTAAAAATTGGTCGTTACATTACAATAAATGTGACGAATAAATTTTTATAAAAAAATAATTAAATAGATATTATTTTGATTATAACAAATTCATAAAAATTACAGATTTAAATAATAAATAAAATGGGATTCTCTAACAACGTCTAACGTTTTTACAATACTTCTACATTAAAGGAAACAAAAAAAAAATATTTCGACCATAATTCTATGCCACCTTGTTGAAGGTTGTAGATTCGTGACACGCTAGCTATTTTTGCGTCTAGACATATGAGTTTCAGGTTTCTGGTGTGAGAATTTGGTTCTGAAATACATTATTTAATGACAAACATAGACTGACTTTTAATGTACAAACTATCAATATACCAAATTATGTAAAAAATCGTTCTTATAAAATAGATCTACATTACAAAGATCTATAAAACAATTTAAAATAATGAATATGGAAATAATGTGACAGGCAGTTAATATATTTTTTTAAATTATTACTTTCTTGGATTCTTATTCTTATCTATATAATGTTTGTCCTTAATTATTTCTGGTTAGTTGGAAGAAATTGCCCAAAGGCAATAAGCTCGCCATTGCAGGTAAAGTATTTTTTAATTGATATAAATATTTTATAAAAACATTATTTTCTGGTTTATACCATCTCACTAAGACAGGCCTATTCTGAGATGGTAGAAAATAGGTTCCGATAAATACATACGATTTCGGCATATCCCACAATGCGGTAACCAGCGACCGGTGTTCGGGTATGCATTACCTTATAAAAGGAATAACGATACGACTTCAATGTAGGAACACTAAATATAAGACACTAAATTATGGACCTAAATTATGTACCACACGAAATTATGTAGGTACCTACATTATAAAAAAAATTAAATAAATTTATACGATATATTATATTACATTCCTCCAAACAAGCAAATGCTTCGATAAAAACAACGATTCGGAATTCGGTCGAGGCGAGATTTGAACCTCATCCGCTGAATTACTCATCTAGTCCACTTGCCACTCTGCAACCGACCCATTTTGATTTTGTTTTTATAAACCTATTTTTTTATTTTCTTAGGTCGGCTATGCTTTGATTTATTTTAATGCAAAGAGAGCACGCCACACACACAGAAAAGGCATGCGAATTTTTGTTATGAACAATAGCAAACTACGTGTCTTTATAAGATATTAAATTTTAATTAATTCAATGTCCCACGAGTATTAAAAATGATTGTACCATGTATGACGTATAATATAATAACACGACCCACCCTGTAGGAGCGGCCACCCTATACACATATATGTTTGTACATGTGCTGAGGGGTAGGTCTATTGTAGCAAATATATTATGGTATTTATTCTGGTTTTTTAAGTAGGTGTGTACTCAATCTAACGATACATTTCATTTTATTGATAACTACTGATCGTTCTGTGGTCAAAATTCGACCATTATTAATACAATTTTTAAGATTGTAAGCTTAACAAAGTTATTTACGTTCGAAATTTAGAAAAGTTCTTTTGGTGATATTATATCATCATCATCAGTAACTATTCGTCCAGTGTTGAACATTGGCTTTAATTTTGGATCTTCATGGTTCATGCATCCCTCGCCACTCTGTGCCTTGACATCCTGTTACCGTTTTTATGGATTGCTAGTGATCTGCCTGGATTCTTACCGCCAGTTCCCGGTCGCCACTCCAGGGTCCGCTTAGTTCATCGATCATTTGCTGCTTTCGCTACATGGCCAGCCATTCCTCTCTCTGATCCATTCTTATCTCGAAGGGTAATGTCCATATTTAATTGTTTCTGTACTGTACGTTTAGTGAACTTAGTTTCAAAACCATATGTCAGTACTGGAAGGATGGACATGTCAAATACCAACTGGTTTAAAATCGTTTGAATCTGAGGAAAATTGATAGTTTTCCAATTACAGCCCGTGAAAGGTCCCGCCTGCGATTGAACTCTGCTGTCTGATTGTATCCACCCAGATTGACTAAAGAATAAATATGGTAAAATAACACTACGGCCAACATTATTGGCATTGGCGTTCCAGTATAAATAATTAGTAACAATATTGTCAGACCTGAGATTGTCGAATGAAATGTAATCTGGTGCTTTCTTTTCTCACATATTATGTAGGTACATATCAACTATCCACTGCAAATTTTTTTGTGAATGGTGCAAAATGCTGAAATCTTCTCTAATTGCAAATTAATAGACTGAAGCATGGTTAATTCTGGGCGCTCTTAAATTTGATGGAGTCGGTATATTGAGCTGATTAAGTTCATTATGAATAAAATAGAAAAATTCCTGATTAATAAAGATCGTACGCAGGAGAAGAATAAATCAGTTGTTTATATTTCAAATTATTAACTCAAGAGTTGACTGTCCAGATTTATTAAAATCAATTCATTTACAGATCAAACAACTTGTTCTACGTTCCTCGAAGCAACATTAATTCAAATCCAAACGAATTTATCAAAAGGGCATGTCATTTCTTTGATGTCGACCTCTCGGGTAGTATCTAATATTCTGATTTATTCAATGCTACTAATAACTGCTACAAAAACTCTCTGTATAGATCATCTTTTTTTCAGCCTTCTCTCCACTGCTGGATGTAGTCTTCTTCTTCTCGATGTTGGCGATCAATCTGGCGAATCCCTCTCTGTCTTGAGATACCCGAAACATATGCTCCACTTCTTTTCCGCGACTGTAACAATATCATCAGCCCATCTTTTCTGGGGTTGTCCTACTCCTCTTTTGTCTTCCCAAGGTCTCCATTTTAGAATTCGTGGTGCCCATCTGTCAAATTCCTGTCTTGCCACGTGACTTGCCCACTGCCATTTGAGACTGGCAATACCTATGATTTATAATGCCAAAACGCTTGGCACGGCGTCTCATTTAATCACTCCGTGTCTTGTCCCTAAACTTATCACCAGCATTGATCTTTTCACAGATCTTTGTGTGCATTTAAGTTCATTTATGGTGGGTATTTTTTAATTTTCAGGATGAAATAAATTAATGCTATATTGTATAGACAGAAGGGAATTGTTCTATCTACTTACCACAATAACAGAGGCCAAAAAAAGATCAAAATAATTGTCTTTAAAAACTAGTTGCATGTAACACATGAGATCCAACTGTCGATGGCGAAAGTATGTATAATTGAAGAATACGTACAAAACTTAAAGATATTTTGTTTTCTATATAAAACATTTAGGTATGTACCTATGTCAGGATAGGATAGTATGGAGGTCAGTCTTTTTTTTTCTTACCCAGAATATGAAATCAGGATAATGGTATGTATGTTTTTTGGAGATAAAGTATCAAACTATTGAGTCCCCGTAGATATTATGTAGTGTATGTATACTGCCTTACAAATTGTATGAAACGATGTCGTCACTAAATCGTCACTAAATTATTTTTTTATAAAAATTGTTTGAGATGTATGTACTACTACAATGTTCATATTTTTTATAGAAAATTAAATTTTCTAGTTTGGGTATTTCAGCTTTTTTCGATATTTTTAAAAACTTTGGAAATATAGGCAGTTATATACACGCGTCTTGGCTTTAAACTGCCGATTCCTTCAGGAGACTTATTTATTTTTTTATTTAAAAAAATAATTCACGTTTTGACTTCTGGATCGGTTTAATTTATAATAATTGAATAAATAAATAACAACAAGGATGGCAACACTGGTAATATTTGTTAATATTGAAGAAATTGTAGTAGTTAATAAAACTCTTATTTAATCGATATAATAAAAATGACCCGAAAAACTTCCATAAAATAAAATAGGTATACAGATTTGAATTTTTTAAATTAATGAATAAATATATTCCAAAGTATTTTTCCACACAAATTCGATTATAATGACCGAACATTTTCGCCGAAATGGCTCAGCATTATCAAGGTTATAAAATGAAACTAACCAATTTAAACAAAATTCATCCTACACTACAACATTTGTAGCGTTGCCAGTGTAGGATGATTTTAGTTTAAATTGGTTATTTAAATTTCAAAACTTAATAATGCCGAGCCACCTCGGCGAAGAGGTTTGGTCATTAAAATAAAGTTTTTGTAGAAAAATACTTTGGTATAATATATTTGTACATTAATTTTAAAATGGATTTCCATTCTGTTAACACAAATACTTTAGATTTATATTTTGGTCGTTACTTACAAAGCCATTGGTATTGTAAAAATATGACTTTTATATAACGTATTAAATATAGAAAATATTACAGCAACATGGTAAATAATTATTATTCCTGTGGCTTAGTGAGACAATCACGCAACAAGAGATTTATTCGGTTTAAAAGGACAAAGGCATAAGTTATTGCGCCTAATTATTTTATGAGAATATAAGAGAGTAAGCATTAATTTCTGTACAAACCGCTAAATAAAAGTTCTACTACAGCCATTCTGCGTGGATTAACCAGCAAAAATATTTTTTTCATTATCTAATTGAAAATAGGCATGTCACAATGTTGCGTATTAAAACTTTGTAATAATATGAAGCTTTTATGAAACAGGATGTTTTATTTAAAAAAAAATCGAAATTCGAAAGTTTATAAATTTTACTCATATCAATAATTCATGTAATTAGAACAGTAGACGATCGATGGACCAAATGTATCTTGGAGTGGCGACCGAGAAGTTGCCGCAAAAATCCGGGCAGCGTATTTACCTTTCCGTGTTGATTAGGAGGCAAGTACTGGCACTAGTTTGTTGCGCTAATGCACTTAAAAACTCTTGTTGAATTAAAGGCATGGGTCCTCCAAATGCACACGGTTTAGCAACGCAAATTGTTCCTGCTAATACGTGTTCAAAATAAGGCACGCGTCTTTTAATCGTACACAGGTTTATAGATCTTATCATGCGTACCTACCTATTGATTGAGCGTTACAAGGCTGTGTTAGAGGCATTTTTTGTGTATGATTGATTTTGTTTTAATATATTAATCTACACAAATCTACATTATATCATAAAAATTCGTTTAGACAATTTTTTGTATAATATTGGTACTCATAAAACAAGATTGCAAACGTCAAATGGTATAGCGATCCAAAAGATCCACTTTGCGTCGCGTCGTAATTATCTTCATAAGATATAGACCATAGAATTTTACATCAGTGATTATCCTTGTCTCCTTCGTAATTTATAATTTTAAAATTGTCCAAAATACCACCAAGTATGTCCTTAAACAGTTCCATATTACTTAAAGACTTTAAAAATGACTGATTACTACCATAATATAATCTGTGAACAAAATACAAATGTGACAGTGACAATTGAACACATATTAGCAGGATGACTTTGCGTTGCTAAACCGTGTGCATTCGGAGGACACGTGTCTTAAATTCAACACGAGTTTTTAAGTGAAGTGAAATTTTTAGAAATAAAACATAATACAGCATAAATAAACCCATCAATATAATATTTTCTCTTAAAACAATGAATATTCCCTAGCAACAAGAACATTTATATCCTCACAAAACAAAAGAACACATCATACAACAAAAAAATAGTAATAAAACATAACAAATATAAAAAAACAACGAATTCAAAAATTAGAATAAGAACATATTAAACAAAACAATAATCAAACTTATAATATGAACCGCGAAATTTGAACCCGCGATCACTGGATTACTGATTATGTGCACTAACCACCCATCTCAATCTAAAATTGAATCAAATTTAAGAAAATTATGTTTGATCAATTGAGTTTTTTTTTGTACTAAATAATAATAATTTTGTAACATACTGTATGTTTGAATTTGAGGTGTGTCTGTTTATGCGGAGTAATAAAGAAGAATTAGGGATGGGATAGGTTTGTTGGTAAGGGACACTGCAGGTAGATAATGCGCTCAAAGCTTAATACGTATTCTAGTTCAAATGTTGACCCTTTCGCGGGTCATGTTACCTGGAATTGACCAAATTAATTTCCGAACCGAGGAATATTAATCAACAAACACTAGGGATGGATAAACACTTCGAAGAAATACTTACATATTTATTTATTGATCAATACTTTGCAGTTTAAAAAAAAAAAACTTTTAATTGATAACATAATATATTTCTCACGTATTGCTTGCTTTTCTCAACTTGTGGTTTTATTACACTAACACCGAAAGATTGCTTCTCATCTTGATTTTCTCCTTGGTCTCAACTTTAGTAATTATGCAGAATCAAACGATTACCATGATTTATTAACTCTAGCGAAACGCAGGTCACTAATTGATATTGTATATTTGTTAAGTTGGTAAACAATTTTGTTGATTGCCCAGATTTGATGTGATTTTTTTTTTAAATATTTAACGTAGTACAATGTATATATTATTTGTTTTTTTTTCGCTTTCATGCTTTTGTTGATGTAATAATACTAATCTGCATATAAATAAAGTAGACCTGGTAAGATTGTCGTTCTGGATTTGCGAATGTTTGTGCACGACTATATTCATGTCAGTCTGCCCAAGGCTGCCTGTTCTTACATTCGTTTGAAATCTTTCTATGTGGATATCGGCAATTTTACAGTAGAGTAAAAAACTTACAATATTACATTATTATAATATTACATTTGAAACAGTATAAAAACACAAAGCCTCACAAGCTGATATGTTTTTTTTATTATTTTCAAAAGAAAGTTAGTTTAAATGTTATATAATAAGAATTAAATAATGCTTTTATGCTTTACTCGCCGAGTCGCCAAAATTGATATATGTGAATTTACCCTGAAGATGACAAAAATACCAACATTCTGATATATGCGTCCCTATCGTAATTAGACCTCAAATGGCACGAAGTAATAAAATCCGACACAGGGAGAGTGAGCAATTCACGTTGAACAAATGGTCCCTTTTGCATTGTGGGTCAGATTTGCTTTCCTCGCGTTGTTCCACCATTCTTTCAGCTGTCAAATATTCGAAAGTAACCTACTTTATATTTTTATCGTAATTAATATGTATTGATTTAGTTTATTTTCCAATATTAAATAACTTTATATTTTTTTTTCTTTCAGAATCAAATTTTAGCCTATATAGTTACAAAAAAATGTAAGTTGAAATTTCAATTCTCGATGAATTTAGGTAAATTTTAAATCAACATTCACATATGGAAAGAACGTAGGTATTTGTTTAAAGATATTTTCATAAATGAGTTGGTGATTATTGTATTTCGGTGTACAGGTTATGTCATTCTTCTAGGAGTAGGTTAATAAGTGCAGAAGGAATGGCACATGAAAATAACATGTTGCGAATGGTCGCACTTAGGGCAAACGAATCTAAAGAACAGCAAGAAAGGAGATGTGAAGCCAGTAGATTACGAATGACGGCGTATAGGGTATTACAATTTCTGCAGCAAGAAAGAGGAAATACAGATTTTCAGTCTTCGAGTAATTGGATAGAGGTAGGGAGTCGTGATAATTTAATGATAATAGATCAGATGAATATGCAAGACGTTGAAGTAATAGAAATTACTGCACTTGAATGCGCCATCTTAGCAGCATTAAAAGTATAAAACAGCCTCTAAGTCTTCAAGTCATAAGGCCCCTGAGGAGTCAAATTGAAAACGCTTAACAATATCGCCAAACACTATTTTTTTTGTATGTAAAATAACAGATAGAGAAACATGAATCATGGAGACAAAAGGAAAATTCTGCTTTTTCCTATAGTTGCAATATAGATATTAACCTATAGTTGCAATTTATTTCTGAGCCAGTATCAACTTTTGGTAGAATGTCTATAATTTGTACATATTGTGGTGATTCGAAATGGAAGGGTGAAAACCCAGGAATGTGTTGTAACAATGGAATAGTACACATACCTGCAATAGATATCCTCCAGAGCCTCTTTATACATTATTGACAGGTAATTCTATAAATGCATGCCATTATAGAATTAAGTATTTTAAAAGTCATGTTAGAAGATATAATAGGAAGATGTATGAGAGGGTCAGAAATGAGGACATAAGGAAAGAATGTAAGATAAAGAAAGATGTCATTAATAGAATTTAAGTGAACACATTGAGATGGTTTAGACACATGGGCAGAATGAATTAGGAACGCCTGACGAAGAAAATATACATTGCGGACAGGAATTGAATGAGAGGTCGGGGCCGCCCAAGTAAGGGATGGCATATCCATGGGAACGCTATTTTGAAAGGCGGAGATGTCAGAAGCATGAACAACAAATGAATATGTATAGGACAATGTATGAATGTCGACGAGGCGATGAATGTGTGTCAAGATAGAAATAAGTAGCGTTTGGTTCTCTCTGCCTACCCCGCGAGGGACATGGCGTGATGGTATGTATGTAATGCTTGCTTTCAAATGAAATTTTTAGGAATAAACTAAAGAATTATGAGTTATTATTATGAGTGATAGAGTTAGATGTGTTACAAAGGAGGATCGAATTAGAAATGAATACGTCCGAGGTAGTTTTGGAGTCGCCTCTATTCCGGAGAAACTAAAGGCCAGACACCGATGGTACGGACACCGATACCAGACGAAATGAGGATCATATAGTTAAACTCACACAGGATATACGCACTCAGTCCAGAAATAGAGGCCGTACATAGGCCACCTGGTGGACAAATATTAAGGAGTTGAGGGAGGAGCAACTAACCAGAGAAATGACACAAGATGGAAAGATCTCCGAAGGGCAAGAAAGGAAAGGTCGTACCAGAAGGGCCGCTCCAGATGAACTGGGAAGAGGCAAGGAAGAAGAAATCTATATTTTCAAAACATTTCTGTTTGTTTCATTTAATTAACAAATTATTTTACTTTCAAATTTATGAAGATAAATTTAAGAAAATAAAATTAAATAATTGCCAACAATCAATTAATTTATTCACATAAAAATATCATCATCATTATTCTTAGCGTCACAACTCTTGATGGGTCCTATCTGTGTCCAAGAATCTTCTCCATACTGTTCTATCGTTGGCTGCCACCTTCCAGTTCTGCTGCCCCATGGCTCATGACTATGCTGAGGTCCTGGTAAAGATCATAAAGCTCGGTGATATATATCATTTACGCCATGTTTGACAGTCGTTAATAGGTACATAGGTATATTCTGCATAAGATTTTTCTTTCAAAGGCATCCACTCTGTTTTCATCGTGTTTTGTTAATATCCAGGTAGGTATCCGATAAAAATATATTACTATCAAATTCAACAAAACTTATTAACGTGCTAAGTTTTCTCAATATCTTTAACAATGTATATCTTTGTCAAAAACTTAATTGAAAAAACTTGAATCGAACTATAAAAACTATATAACCATATTGAATCGAACAAATTTTCCTATTCTGACATATACGCATTGTCGTCTCGATACTCGACATACATACATCACCTAATAATAATAATAATTAAAGACTTTTATAGTATTAAAAATACAAAATATATAAAGGGAAAGAACACGGGAATCTCTTCGGTGACGGATCTTTAACCAGTTCAGTCGTTGCCTGCTCTCGGATACGTGGTCGAACTTCCTGAGTCCAAACACGTATAGAATACAGACATTTTGTAACAGTTCGAGTTTGTTAAGTTGATCTTCAGTTGAATCTCAGCGTAGGCAACGTCAGCGTAGTCAAGTAATGGTAGCATGTGTTGTTGAGTTACGCGACATCCTACGTAGGCGATTCAAAGCGAACGCGAATGCGAAGCGATCCGAACGGATACATGTGAATTCAAAGTGATGCGGTGCGACGCTGCGGCTCTGTCCTACGGGCACGCGAATCGTGCTTCTGACATTATACTTTACCAAAAAAAACTATGGCACCGCTTCCAATTCGCGCGAAAATATCAAACAAATTGATCGCGTTCGCTTCGCATCGTACCATGTCACACCGTACCCTACTCGCGGTCGGTAACGGAGGACACTTCAATAGTTACCGCCTTGAATCGCCTACGTAAGACGTCGCGTTAGAGTGATTTTAGTCTTAACTGGTAAATAATTTTTAAGTCGGCCTCATACGTTCTCATTTGTTATTCAACAGACATACGACAAATTTTAAGTATTAAATTTAGACTAAAATTATTATATTTATTTGTTTGTAAATTTATTACAACAGCATATATATTACATCTAATATAAAAATTTAACAGCCAATTAGAAGTCTCCGCTGATTGGCTATACTGTCAGTTGCAAGTTGAAAAATATAACATAATAATATAATATGTTTCTGTAACAGATAAAGTTTCATCGTGAAACGGAGGTAAACATAAACAAGAAAAAAAATTATCACCGAAGAGAACATGCATGATTTTATATTTTAGTGGTTACAGTTGGCAAAATAAATTATAGTATTAAAAAAATTGCACTTAGAATACATCTCGCTACTGTAATGCTAATCTGAAATACATCAAATTTGGTGAATTAAATATAAAATGTCCATAACCAAACTATAGTACCGCTTTAATATCTGCAGTTAAAATAAGAGTCTGCGAATGCTTGCTAAATTAACTGAAAAGACGAATATCCTTATTTAAGCATAAAAAATTATACAATCTAAATACACATAACACACAATAGATGATCATTTAAGTAATATCATTTAGTTTAGATTTAGACTACATGTTGAGTTTGCAAACATAATTTATCGGTCATTTGTCAAACGTCAAGTCAAATGTCAACCACGGTGTTGCCAGGATTTAAAGTACTAATTATTATTGGAGAGTTGCATGAAAAAATATTAATATTTATTACATGCTTATTTACAAGGAGTTTAAAATATCAATCTTTCTAAAATTAAACAATTTATTATTTTGTAAATTAATATTTTATAAGAATAACGTTTTTGTGCGGAGGCGACAAACACAGCAGCGAAAAATAAAGCTTGCTCCGTGTCATGGTTTGTGAAACGCAAATTAAGAAACTAAAAGAGAAGTTTCGTTTGACTTCTACAATAGGGTTTGCAACCTTTTTAACCACTTTGCGGATTATAGGCGTTTGATTTAGTTGAAACTCAGCAATCTTCGTATTGCCTGTATAATTAAAAATGGTCCCTCAGTGTCTCCCGTCCCTTCGGTGCCTCCTGTCCTTTTAATGTCTCCTGTCCCTCAGTGCCACCCGTCTCTTCAGTGTCTCCCGTCCCTTCAGGTCCTTCTGTACCTACCGTTCCGTCAATGCCTCATACCCCTCTTCATTTCCTCCCGAATCTTTCATCCCTTCAGACATTTTAGTAACTTCAGACCCCTCAGTACCTTCAGTTCGTTCAGTACCTTCAGACCCCTCAGTGCCATGGACCGCCGGAGGCGGTCATTTACCGCGCAGCGGCAAAAGCCGGCTGCAAGCCTTAGCTTAGAAGCTGAGCGAAGCGAAGCTTCTCAGCTAGTTATAAATAAATAAAACATTCAAAAAATTCTAGTAATGTTATAAAATCATTTGATGAAAAAATTGAAAATACACCGCTTTGGGTAACGAGATTAAAAGACTTTGGCATTCTCGTTAAATAATATTATTACAGTTCACACACATAAATTCTTAAATACTTCACACTACGATTGCGAGGCCAGAAGCATTACTAACTTGACCATTCTCCTTAAAAATACAGATTTTTGTCCATTGCTTTTAGCGGTGGAGGCAAGTGATTCCAGCATTTTGTTGCAGCGTATTTGAAACTACCTTCAAACGCTGCCCCTATATACCTAGAAATAAACAATGTACATTTATATAATTTTGTCATCCCTCGTAATGTGGTTGGTTAGAAGAATTCGCCTAGTGGCAATAAGTCCGCCAGTGTGCATTTTATTTGTTTATATTCTATTTATCCTAAAGATAAATAAATAAACAAAGTAAGTAAAGTGTTGTACTTACATAATATTTGCTTAAACTACATAATATTTATGTTAGGTTTATCATGAATAAATTTGTAAATTTGATAATAGAAAGCACTTAATTCAGAGCCGAAAATAAAATCAATAAAGTGATTTAGTTTACATTATAATTAAGTAGAAGATTTAATGGAAATAAACGATCATAATCAATATTATATCATTCTAATATATAGTGAAAATCATATTGCCTGATTTTCATCCTCATTGGCGCTACAGCCCACTGTGAGCCTTGGCCTCCTCCAGAAATTTTCGCTATTTCGACCGGTCCATCGCCTGCACTCTCCAGTTTGCAACGCCAATCCTCTTTAAATTCTCCTGTATGCCGTCCATCCACCTCAGCTTGGGTCTCCCCAAACCTCGTCTCCCCTTTGGTCGTGTGTCGAGAATCTTCTTTGGGGTTCAGCCTTCCTCCAATCGCTGAACGTGCCCATCGAAGTCGATGTATTTTTATATATTTAATTATTTCAGGATCACTATAAAAGTTCTTTAGCTCATTCCTTGTACCTTATCCTCCATATTCCATTCTCACAAAAACGTCCAAAGATTTTTCTCAACACCTTCTGTTCAAATCAAAAGTGCATTTTCGTCCTTCCTATTAAACATCCAGCATTCAGCACCATATACAAGTACTGGTCTAACTAACTTAGCATTTCGTGTTAACAATCCGGACTTGAGATGTCTGTTGTATGTATATTGAAATAGGATTTATTTTATTACACCAAAATATGTTGTTTTGATACAAATAGGTACACTTGTGAAGTTAGTATTTTACAGTTGTCAATGATATAATGTAGAATAGATTTACGCTCAGGATTTATTTAATTCAGTTTTGCTGATAAAGTTTTCGTTGAACCAAACAAATAATGTTCACACAACAACATGATGTTTGTGGTATTGTTAAAATACTTGTAGTGTGTGAAATTTTGTTATTTTCGCCAGATGGACTCCACAAAACAAACAATAATATACTCTAGCATATCCAGAAGTTAAATGTTGAAAATTAGGTACCTACCTATCTACTGGTGACTTTTAAATAACGGATGCATTGATGTGTCTAATCGAATTAAAAGTTGCTAGATACAATATTTTTTGCAAGTCTTTTATTTCAAATTTTAGAGCAGATGTGTGAGATTGTGGTTAACATTAAACTATTGCAAGTTGAAATTTACTTCAAAAATAATTTCAAATTTAACTGATTTGGGCTGCACTGAGCACAATATAACTACTCGTAAAATTTGCTGAAGTGTTGATAGTCCATTAATGAACTTTTATATCAGTAGGTATATACCTACACCTTATCAATAATGACAAATTATACTTTTTATAAACCGATTTTGATACATACATACATACATACATACCATCACGCCATGTCCCTTGAGGGGTAGGCAGAGAGAACCGAACGCCACATTTTCCTATCCTGGCACGCATCCCTCGCTTCGTCCACATTCATGCATCGTCTCATACATGCTCGTCTATTGCTCACACTTCTAACATTTCCGTCTTTCAAAATTTCGTTCACATGGTCGTGCCATCCCTTTCTTGGGCGTCCCCGACCTCTCAATCCATTCCTTTCCGCTCTGTATATTTTCTTCGTCAGGCGCTCCTCATTCATTCTCCCCATGTGACCAAACCATCTCAATGTGTTCACTTTCATTCTATTAATGACATCTTTCTTCATCTTACATTCTTTCCTTATGTCTTCATTTCTTACCCGGTCATACATCGTTCTATTACAACTATATTTTGATACTATATTTCTAAATATTAATCAAATTTCATTCATTCATTCATACCATCACGGAATATCCCACAATGTGGGGTAACCAGCGTAAGGTGTGCGGGTGTGCATTGCCTTATAAAAGGGAGCACAACATATCTGTGTATACCCACACACCAGTCTCGTCTCACCTAAAAGGCGCTATATTCAGAATGGGTGGTGAACCTCATTGCTAACTATGTGAGATGTTATTGTTGCCTGTTGTATTTTCGATTACCCGGGTCTTACGGGACACTCGAAAACAATAATAGAAAAGAGTGGAAGCACTATTCTAAGCCGGTGCTTCACACCTAATTTAAAGAAAATAAAGCGAATTGTGTACAACACTAAACTTAAGTTGGTGTTCATACACGAATAATATAACGTATAGTTGGATTTTATGATTCTTGAACGCATTTTCAATCAAGACTTGTATAATATTGATATTCACGTCGCTTCACAAACGTCAAAAATTATTGACATGTAATGCGACCACATTCGGGAATTATCGGAAATGGTCGCTCCCTATACTCTTCTTACATTATGTAACTAGCTTTTATGTCCCGCCGTTGGCCAAGAATGTAAAATTGTGAAAGAAAAAGCAATCGTTTTTATAATATTGTCACCCAATTATTTTGCAATATCAGACTATGAAAAGTGGTTTGAAATTTGATTGAGTTTAAGTATTGTAAAATGTTCAAGTGATGGCCACAACCCATTCTTTTTTATATATTGCTATAAAGTGTGAATGAAGTATAATATTTATACAATTTCTGCTCGCATGGACTATGCGTAATGGTTTTAAATATGACTGTTTATCAACGTTGTAAAGAGATTGGTTTGGCCACAACCCCCATTTTTAAATATTATCATCGAAAACAAATTGTAATGTGTACCTATTGAAAATTTAGTAATTTTGGATGTTGGGATGTGGTTAAAATTTGATTAAACAAACGTAGGTACTGAAAAGATCTAGTATTGGTCACATCCCATTCGTTTTTATATTTTTTCATCAAGTGTGCATTATATTTTTGCTCAATTTGACTGAAAGTCTTCATTAACGAAGAAGAAGAAGACTTGAACTATAGTAAATAGTTTTTAATTTGAATATAAATGTTGTGAAGAGTTCAGTAAAGGCCACAACCCCCATTCTTTAAATATTAGGTGTTGAAAATTATTCAAAATAGGATGATATAAATGGTTTAAATTTAATTAAACAAAAGTATTGAAAAGATTCTAGTGCAGGTTATATCGTCACATCCCATATCCCATTCATTTCATATGTATTTTCATCAAGTGTGCATATCGTTAATAATATTTCTGGACAATAGACTATTAGACTTAAAACTAACCCAAAAGACTAAATAAAAAAGATAAAAATAAGTATAAGACTATAAGAAATAGTTTGTATAAAAAACTATTCCAATGGTCTACATAAAATAAGTAAAAATACATATACCTAATAGAAGAATTAGACTATTGGAAATAGATTGTATAAAAGCTCACCCAAAGGTCTACAAAAAAGAAGAAGAAGAATATTTAGACTATTGGAAATAGTTTGTATAAATACTGACCAAAAGGTCTACATAAAAGAAAATGAATAAGACTATTGGAAATAGTTTGTATTAAAACTCTCCCAAAAGTCTACGTACTTAAATGAAGAAGAATAATAATTAGACTAAAGGAAATAATTTTTATAAAAAAATGACCCAAATGTATACATAAAAGAAGAAGAAGATGAATTAGACAATAGGAAATAGTTTGTATAAAAACTGCCCTAAAGGTCTACATAAAATTAAGAAGAAACAGAATTAGACTCCAGGACCCGCCGCTTCAGGCCCTTCAGTACCTCCCGTCCCTTTAATCCCTCATTACGTCCCTTCCCATCAGACCCTTCACTACCTTCCGTCCCTTCAGGCAGTTTTATACCTCCCGACCTTCAGGCCCTTTAGTGCATCCCTTCCCTTCATTACATCCCGTCCCATCAGTCGGTTAAGAAAAGTTTAAATCCAGAAACCATCCTGGAAGAACCGCGAAGAGATGAAAGAACATTCTTTTCCCAGGATGCTCTACTTAATAGGTAAAATGACTAAATACACGAAGAAGAAGAAAAAAGTTTAAACCCAGATACCTGCGAAGAGATGGAAGGACAGTTGGACCTTCTTCTCCCAGGATTCTCCAACTTCATAGGTAAAATGACCAAAAATACACGATGAAGAAGAAGAAGAAGAAATAAGTTTAAATCCAGATACCTGCGAAGAGATGGAAGGAAAATTGGACATTCTTCTCCCAGGTTAGTCCACCTTCAAAGGTAAAATGACCAAATAGACGATGAAGAAGAAGAAGAAAAAGTTTAAATCCAGAAACCTGCGAAGAGATGGAAGGAAAATTGGACCTTCATCTCCCAGGATAGTTCATCTTCATAGGTAAGATGACCAAGTACACGTTGAAGAAAAAGAAGAAAAAAGTTTATATGCAGAACCCGTCCTGGAAGACCTGTGAAGAGATGGAGGGACAGTCGGACCTTCTTTTCCCAGGATACTCCCCCTTCATAGGTAAAACGACCAAATACACGAAGAAGAAGAAGAATAAGAAAAAAGTTTAAATCCAAAAACCATCCTGGGCATACGCTCGACAATTCACCAAAGTTTCATTATAATCGGACAAACGGTTGATAAATAAATAAATAAAATAATTTTCCTATAGGAAATCAGTATAGGTATATTATTGTTGATTTGTAAGTAAATAGTATTAGGTAGGTACCTACCTACAACAACCTTCTAAATAAATTCGATTCCTAACAAATTTTATTTGAATATCACATTCTTTCTGTAGCCATGGAAACGATTCGAACACGTAAGTAATATCGAATGGTTCGGATACATTTTTTGAATATGTAGGTACCTACATTGGTTTGTTCGATGCCATAAAAATGAAAATTGTCCGAAATATCAAATATTATATACAAATTATGCAATTTTATTATGCCCATATCTTTACTAATAATTAACAGACTTTTACAATATACGTCTTAAAACTTGCTGTAATGTCTTGTGTTTCATTTTATTATTTCATATTTATATTTATTTCAAAGGTTTATTATTTTCAAGAACATATTCATTCGGTAGGAAAATGAAATATTGTATGAAAAGATATTAAAATGGCGGCATTTATGTACAAAACGCTTACTTTAAAAATAAGTTAAACATTATAATTATACAAAATATTCACCATGTTTTTCACTTAAACGCTAAGTTATACTTGAAAGTAAATTTTTTTCGTGTAAATACGTACTTCTAACTTTTAAACTAACAGATATATGCGTGCAAAATGTACACTTTTTTGACAGATACGACTTGGAAAATTTTGTATGAAAAAAATAATTATTGAAATATTTTTAAAATTCAGCATTTTTATCGCATTATTTTTAGCGTGACACTGCATCAGGTATACAGGTACACGTTCGCACATAAATTAGATTTTTAGATGCTCTTGGTTTTTCAGAAGGCGTGAGACAAACACACACACACACACATACACACACACACACACACACATACACTAACATTTTGATTGCTTTATTACTTTAGATGTAGCCGCTATGTACATAGCATAATTACCTTATATATTTTATTATGTAAAGTGATTTTTAGTACCTACTGTTGTTATACATTGTTTCATACCTTACATAAGTTATTATGAATATGACTGTATGAAGATTATTAATTTATAACAATAATTTGTATTTTTAATTTTCCAGAACGTGAGCACATTTTGAAAACTTAGACCGAAAAAATCATAGAGATGAAATATATAATTGTCTACCTATTGAAAACAATCTGTTCTAAATTTACGTGTTTATCATGTACATAATGATATCATAATGTAGTCATTTAAATTCAATTTTTGTGCTATATATATATATATATATATATATATATATATATATATATATATATATATATATATATATATATATATATATATATATATATATATATATATATATATATATATATATATATATATATATATATATATATATATATATATATATATATATATATATATATATATATATATATATATATATATATATATATATATATATATATATATATATATATATATATATATATATATATATATATATATATATATATATATATATATATATATATATATATATATATATATATATATATATATATATATATATATATATATATATATATATATATATATATATATATATATATATATATATATATATATATATATATAAATATATATATATATATATATATATATATATATATATATATATATATATATATATATATATATATATATATATATATATATATATATATATATATATATATATATATATATATATATATATATATATATATATATATATATATATATATATATATATATATATATATATATATATATATATATATATATATATATATATATATATATATATATATATATATATATATATATGGATCTTTGGTAGATAATTCAATATAACAATGGCAATTTCTTCCAACCATCCAGAGTAAATGTTAAATACACAAAATAGTATGTACTATGGCAATAAGTTTATCACATTACAAAATAAATAATGATAGCAGAAGAAAAGTAAAAAAAGAACAATTCATTCAAAGCAATGATAGGAAAACTAAAGGATATGGAAAGGAAGAGGAGAGTACGATGTAATCAGGGGGGCAAGTCTGGTTCAATCGGCGAAATCAAAACCCTCGTGATTACCCATATCATGGATATAATTACCCATATCATGGGTTTTGATTTCGCCAGTCGAACCAGACTTGCCCCCCAGGTGTTGTCAGATAAATATTTTCGCTTTCGAATTTTCTGGAAGATAATTTTTTCTTGATTTACTTTATTTATTTAGTTTATTATTAATTATTTTGCTGTATAATTATAAATATTTTTTTGAAACCTTTCAAGGGTTTCAAAGCTACCGCTTGTCGGGCATTTTTATGTGTGGCAGATCAGTGTTTGATTGGGAAATAGAGAAAGGAGGAGTTGTGACGGTGGCGAAAACGATTTAGGCAAATATGGGAACATATTGAAGTTGATAAACGGACAACTTATCATAATGTTTCGCCATTTGCACAAATAATATTCTAGTAAATATGCACTTAAGAACATTTTCTATCTTGTAAGACCCGTCAAGAAGTTTGTTATATTTCATTGTCCAAGTCGCAAGATTGATTTCGTGTTATGCTGGGAGATGGCACACGTGGTGATATTTTAAAAATTTCTTGAGGAAGAGAAAAATCGCTTGCACCTATAAGTCATCTTTTAAATGTCAGACACACGTGATACCTCTCACGTGAGAATAAAGTCAAATCTACACGTATCAAAAAATAACTCCATGTTGGAAAGTGAAAAAAATATGCACTGCACTACTGAATAGGTATTTCAAAAATAATCCGATTCTCTTTAATCAAGTCGACATTCATGACATAGGGGTAAGCCATCTGGCTACGGTGAACGCATCCTGTGTTCGATTGTTTTCTTAAATATTAATTGCCGTTCAATTGAAGAATTAGTTTCTTCTTCTTCTTCTTGTAGGTTTTGTAAATCTGTTCTTTTTTCAGGTGTATCAATCATGTGACGCCGACCTCCAGTTATCTCTCCATCTCCTAGGTAGTCTACCTCGTGGTCAATTGCCAAAATTAATTTTTTGGGAGAATGTTTTAGGTATCCCATTGTCTCCCATTCTCGCCACGTGGTTCTGCCAGAATCGTCTTCGGCTCCTGCACCATCTGACGATTTACTTAACATCATCATTTTCTTGCATCATTTTTCCGCATTCGATCCATAAGGGTGAATCCCGCGATGGTCGTCCGAGCAGTACTACCAGATATCCTAACACTTTTTATATTCCTAAGTGTAATAATATCTACACCCAGAATGCTTTGTGTAATGCTTTCTTTAATACACTCTACATCTCTTCGAGTTCTCTCAGTGCGTTTTGGACAGCTGTCTCCCCCTTTCTTTCCAAGTAATTTGATTTAATCAGTTATAGTCTAGTTATATGTATAGGTACTTGTAAATTCATTATACATTATTTGTATTTTTTGTTATGAATATTAATTATCCTATTGAATAATTCATGGAGAATTCACTGGTCTTCTAATAAAGCACATTGTCTGTTTTATAAATTGTATAGATTGTTTAAATATCAATCAACCATTAACATCTTCTTTCTTTCCCCTTAGCGCTTTTGTCCCGTTTCTATCGTGGTATGCTTTGACCATGATCCTGGAATTATTAACTAAAATAAAATATTCGATTCTCCAAACTTGGCAAGAGCAACTCTGTAGAAGTTCATTTTTTAAAAAAATAAAAATATAACAAACTTGGTAATACGTCTACTTTACAACTAACTTTAAGTAGAACTTTGTAAAGAAGAAGTACTACAAAGTTTGTTATATTTTAATTTTTTTTTAATATTCGAATTTTAGAGTAAAGGTAGAAACTTATGGCTCAATGATGGTGTTAGCGATGCCGAATACAGTGGGATTAGAAGAGAGACGAGAAAAACACTCCGACAAGAAAAACGAAAATACTTTTTGGAGAGACTGAAAAATTTGGAGAGTCTTTACAACTCTGCTAAAACCAGATCATTCTACGGTGAAATAAGAAAAATTTGGAGGGTCTTTACAACTCTGCTAAAACCAGATCATTCTACGGTGAAATAAGAAAAATTTGGAGGGTCTTTACAACTCTGCTAAAACCAGATCATTCTACGGTGAAATAAGAAAAATTTGGAGGGTCTTTACAACTCTGCTAAAACCAGATCATTCTACGGTGAAATAAGAGACATGAAAGGTGGATTTAAGCCGAGAAACACTATGATTAAATCAGACGATGGTACGGTGCTATTGGAAAAGGACAAAGTATTGGAGAGATGGAAATATTACTTTGATAAACTCCTAAACACGCATAATACTATATCAATATCTTAAAGAAACATTCTCTACGGCAGAAATACAGGTAGATTGTCTGAGCCTTTCTGAGGTTATTAAGGGCATTAAGCATCTTAAGAACCACAAAGCTGCAGGTGTAGACTGTATTTCATCAGAACTCATAAAGTATGGAGGTCTGGATATGGCAAAAAAGATCCACCGAGTTAATACTGCTGATATGGGAAAAGACGGAAATTCCGGAAGAATGGAATATGGCAGTGATTACGCCAATACACAAAAAGGTTTGCAAAGCAGAATGCAGTAATGATAGAGGAATAGCACTTCTGCCGACCTGCTATAAGATACTGTCGTACATACTCTTAGTGCGAATAACCCCATATGCTGAAGAATATATAGGCGACTATCAGTGTGGATTCCGAAAGGGGCGAAGTACTACTGACCAAATATTCTCACTTCGCCAGCTGTTTGAAAAGCGCTGGGAGTTTTTTATGCAGGTGCTCAGCCTGTTCATAGAGTTCCGACAGGCCTATGACAGTATAGAGAGACATAGTCTATGGAATTCGATGATGCACTTTGGCATCCCGAGAAAGCTGGTTAACATGACAAAAGCATGCGTTAGTGGTTCAAAGGCTGCAGTGAAGGTAGAAGGAAATACTTCTAAATTTTTGGGTATGCAGACGATATAGCCTTGATACCAAAGGAACACCATGACTTGGAGGATATGTACTCCACCATGAAGAATCAGGCTGTCACAATTGGACTTCAAATCAACACCCAGATGACAAAGTACCTCTACCTATCCAAATTAAATTACTTTAGGAAGCCACCCTATAATGATGTACATAGTTGTCAGTGGGGATAGGATAGAAGAAGTGGATAAGTTCACGTATCTGGGTAGCATTCTAACTAACACCAATGAGATGAGCGTTGAGATAATGTCCCGAATTCAAAGTGGCACAAGAGCAGCAGCAGCAGCACTGGGAGCTTTCCTGTCTCCAAAGTCCATATCCCGAAGAGTGAAACTCTAGGTCTATAATAGCCTTATTAAACCAGTAATCCTGTATGGTGCCGAGTCCTGGTGCATGACACTCAAGGACCAACAAAGACTGCTAACGTTTGAAAACAGGATATTGCGTAAAATATTAGGCCCAAGACCAGGAATTGCGGCAGGTACCTGGAGACCACGAAGCAATGAGGTAATTCGTGCATTGACAGGACAACCTTTAATCACCAGCGAAATCAGGTCCAGAAGATAAGCTTGGATTGGACATGTTATCAGATCAGGGAAGAAAGTGCCACAAAACGTATCCAGCAAAATAACCCTGTGGGCAAGAGACCCCTGGGAAGACCAAGGCAGAGATTGATGGACAATGTTACCCGAGATCTGAATCCTTGTGATGACTGGGAGTCCACTGCAGCTGAAAGGCTTGGAAAGCTATTCTTCAGGAGGCTAAAGCTCTACCGGAGTTGTATGGCCATCGGAACTAAACTAAACTAAACTAAACTATTCGAGTTTTACTCTCTATAAGCATGTGTTTATCATTCCGAACTGTGTCTCTCTGACAGCCGGCAACGACCGCTTCCTCATCAGTTTGTGTTACCACTTCCTCGTATAGGTAGTCGCTGTTACAGGAAATGTTAACTTCCAAGTAACTACTTGAATTTCGTAACCTGTTCGATTGTTTCGCTGACCACGAGTAGATTGCATACCAGGGGTTGTCTCGATGTAGGAAGAAACATAGTTTTTGATATGGATAATATCATATTGTATCTCCTGGCTGCTGTATGGAATCTGTAGCTGTTGGAGATCATCCTCTGTTTTAGCAACAAGCGTTGCATCATCTTCGTAGCATATAATATTGACGAGATTCTTACCCATTCTGTGTCTTGCACCCACAGAAACCACATCAGCTTGTCCATAATTAAATTTAACAGGAATGCCCACAGACTATCATACATACATACCATCACGCCATGTCCCTTGCGGGGTAGGCAGAGAGAACCGAACGCCACATTTTTCTATCCTGGCATGCATCCCTCGCTTCGTCCACATTCATGCATCGTCTCATACATGCTCGTCTATTGCTCACACTTCTAACATTTCCGTCTTTCAAAATTTCGTTCACATGGTCGTGCCATCCCTTTCTTGGGCGTCCCCGACCTCTCATTCCATTCCTTTCCGCTCTGTATATTTTCTTCGTCAGGCGCTCCTCATTCATTCTCCCCATGTGACCAAACCATCTCAATGTGTTCACTTTCATTCTAGTAATGACATCTTTCTTCATCTTACATTCTTTCCTTATGTCCTCATTTCTTACCCGGTCATACATCGTTCTATTACAAATCCTTCTTAACGATCTCATTTCAACTGCATTTATTCTACTTTCATGCGTCTTCTGCCATGTCCAGGTTTCACTTGCATTCGTCAAGGTTGGCACTACGACGGCGTTATGAATGGCAACTTTGGCATCCTTTGATATGTTGCGATCATTCATAATTGGTCTTAGTGCTCCATTCACTCTGTTTCCTGCCATAACTCTTCTTTCGATCTCTTTATCGAGTCGTCCATTCCGTTGAAATATGCTTCCCAAGTACACATATTCGTCGACTTGCTCGAGCCATTCGTTCTCTACTCTTATTTTACACGCTGTTATGCTTTCACTCTTTTCAAAGACCATTGTCTTTGATTTGCTGGCATTCATCCTAAGTCCATTCTCTATACATCCTTCATATACCTGACTTACAAGATACTGTAACTCTTCAATACTTTCTCCCTGTTTTATTACTATTGTGGCTGATATTACTTTGCTCAGTTTCCCATCTACCTACTTTAATTCTTGTTTTTCCATTGGTGTTGATATTTTCGATTGTCTTAATTATATATGGAGGGACAGCTTTCTCTATTAGAATATCTGCAACGTCTTTCAGCACGACTGCTAATTTTATTGGCCAATAATTCTGAATAAAACTCTACATTCCATATCATAATAAATCAACAAAATTAACCCCTGATTATTTTTTCATAATATATTGAATTGTATAATTCATTATTTAATGCTTATATTTTATTTTGTTTTAATGCACTACACAACACAACATATTTCTTTTTATGTAAACCCTTTTCTTTAACTTTTTGCCTGTCTGTCTGTACGTAGATACTGGAATTTCCAAGTCGATTTTTAGCTAACTTCCCGACCATTCCCGATAGCTCTGAAACTTTAAGATTTTGTGTATACCCCGTGACAATGCATGTTTAACAACAATGTACGTTCGTGTGATATTTTGATTAAATTTTACAATTTTGTTTTTCATATAAAGATTACACAGCTATGCGTTAACGAATGAGCGTTAGTATAATTTGATTTCTATTCGGTTAGAAGCAACAACATATTTTTTTTCTCTTTTTACATGACGTATTCAATTTAATACCAGTGAAATTAACAACAATCTACAAATAAACCTGTGAACTAAATTGAAATTAAGGAAAATGTATTAATTTAGTAATTAAATGTCGAAAACAAATTTAATATTACGAAGACTTTAAAAATGATGTCCTTCTTTGAAAGGATTGCGATGTGATCACTCCTCGGTATGAAATACAAATTAATAATTTTAAGAAAACTGGTATTAATTTATTTGTATGTAAACAAGGTTAATATTATTAAAAAAAAAAAAGAATATTTTTAATTTTTCAAACGATAGACTAAAATGAATTATTAGCGATGTATTTCGAATCATGTTTAGTATTAAAGAGGAATTTTTAAACTAAGGTATAAAGGAATCTTAATATTCAGTCAACTAGATTATTCTACTTTTATATGCGGATTTCCAATACCACCTTTCAAAGTGCATCTTATCTTTCTCCTTTCATTTATATCTTCACATAAATTGTGATACCTTCAGTCAGTACTTACTGTCGTTATGAAGGATAATCATTCACTATATACCTACATAAGTACATAAAAATACTTGGAATATTAAATGAATGTTAAGGATAACGTTTGATATACAAACATTCATACCACCACGCCATGTCCCTTACAGGGTAAATAGAGAGAAATGAGTGCCATACTCAGTGGCGGCTGCTGACCTTAAATCTTAGAAGGGCTCAAAATTATAATTCTACCTAGAAGAGAAATTAACTTACAACAGGAACCAGAAAGCAGATTATGTGACACAATATTATTTTCGTACGTTAAAATTATCAGTGTTTTCCATAGTTCTTTTGTGTATCGGTAATTAAAACGTGAACCTAATAATTTATGCTGTATTTGGTTGGGTTTTAAATAACGTTTGTAATTAAATGCATCGATAAATACCTAATTATAAAATAATTTGTGACAGCTAATGAATTTTAATCATACAAAATTGAAAAAAAAAATCTTCTGGCAACAGCAAGACGGCTTCCTGATTTTACACACTTTATGTCTAATATCTTTTTTGTTTCTTTTGCAATATTATGGTCAATTAATGAAATAATACCTAATACTACCATATTTCGGATGATTTATAGTTTAACTATGTAATATCAATTAATGTTAGCCTCAAGGAATGGCAACTGCTTATCTAGCATTCAACCATCGCAATGTACAACAAAATATGAATGAATGAAAATATCATGAAGCTATAATACTAGAAAATATACTATAATCCTTCGCGGGCACTGCCCCGTTTGTCTCGAAATCGTACAGCGACGGCGAGCTGCGGCGGCAGCGGGCGGTCGCGTGAATTGTATGGGTTCTCCGGGCACAAGTCGACTGTGCCCGAAGAATGAAATATTTCATAGAATCTTGCTAGCTTTACAAAGCAGGTAGGTAAATACTTTCGCTAGATATACTACAGGCGTAAGACGGCAAACATTAATTAGAAAAATACTGTATTCTTAAGATTTAATCACATACATATTTATGGAATCTTTTGAGCAAAGTGTTTGGGAGGGCTGGGCCCGAGAGCCCTTTAGGAAGAGCCGCCACTGGCCATACTCCTCTGTTTTCGCACACATTTCTGGGTTCCTTTACATCCATGAATCGTCTCATACATGCTATTCGATTGTTCAAGAATCTTTTGTTTCCTTTTTTCAAAATATCATTCACATGGTTATGCCGTCCCTTTCTGGGGCAACCCTTGCTATTCACTCCATCTCATATACCATGTTTATTTTTGGGTCAGTCGTTCATTCTTTCAATATGCCCAAACCACCTTAAGGCATTCACATTAATTTTACTTATAATATCCTTTTTTATCTTGCATTGTCTCCTTATGTCCTCATTTTTTTCTATCACACATCGTTCTATTACATACATACTCTTCTTAGTGATCTCATTTCTACAGCATTTACTCTACTTTTATGTGTCTTTTGTCATATCATGTTTCACTGGTATTCAAAAATATACAAAATATATTGATATACCTACACTATAAATATATAAATACACACCAAATCGTCATTATTTCAATCAACATAAGTATATTTCATTAAAATTTGTTTATATATAACAATATTAATAAGTACCTAATGTTCGCAAATTTGAAAATGGAATACTGTGAATACGTAGGTATACGAATTGGCTTTCTAACGCTCTCTATTGGCTCTCAATCTAAATCACACCAATCAATATTAATATGAGTACCTACCTACATTCATTCATTCATACCATCACGGCATGTACCACAATATGGGGTGAATAGCTATAGGTGTGCATAACTTTATAGATGGAAGCACTATACAGTATACATGCGTGTAAACACAACACAACTCCTTTCACCTCAAAAAAGACTCAGAAATTCATCCTCATTATATGTTAACTATGTGAGATATTATTTTTGCGTGTTGTTTTTTCGATTATCCGGTTCGTATGGGACACGCGAATACGATAACAGAAAAGAGTGGAACGATTATTCTAAGCCGGTGCCTCGCAGCAAAATAAGTAGGTACCCAACTTATATTTTTTTGACAAACTTTCTGAAGAACATACAGGGCTTAAGACCAAGACCTGGCAACTTCTTAATAGATGGCGTTACAAAAAGGTTTCTTCGTTACTTCATTGATGACAATAGTAATAATGTCTTATTTTCAGGTGATCTGTTACTCATAATTCAAATATAGATACCTATAGAACGGGAACTCAATTAGAGGGCATAATTGGAGAACGTTGCGCAAGCGCATAAAGTGATCAGGTAAACCAGCCGATGACAGGTCGTAAGCCCTGTAGGTGCCTCGAGTTCCGGGTTCTTCTATAATATCCCAACTTCGTCTCTATTGAGATGTTAAAAAAACTGTCTTTGTGAATGTTTTATAAAACCAATAAATCAATAAATAAAAGTATTTTTTTGTCATATCGTAAATACATAATATTCTCTTCACTCGTACATAGATATAAATATGTGTTCATTGTGTGTAGTATATTTGTAAAGAAAAGTTTTTCGACACGTAGTGAGTTAGTTAGAGGATATTGTGAGAGTTTTCAGCGCGGAATAGTATGTAGGTAAGATGGCCACATAATTTATAAAAGCGGTCCAATATTGAACCCAAACTTACATTTTACTTCAATAAACTTAAAGTTTCAGCTTCTATCCAATCGTGGTGTCCTCCCATGGGTTGGGTACATGGACCCGAGGACAATATGCATCAAATTATTTCATCCCATTCTGAAATATTATTTTCACAAGACCAGAAATTGTGCTTTTAGCCAGATTCAAAGTTGATTTAAATATTGTGATATGTAAGAATTCAGACACGGACACCACAAAATCATAGTTATTTAAATTATCATACAAAATATAATTGTAATTATATAATTATTATAATTAAAATAACCAATTAATTACATCAAGAACCTGGACATCCATATTTGACAAGCAAGAAACTTTACCCTGCGCAAAAATAACTTGCCTTAAGAATAGCAAATTTTATATTTTTACTCTATTTGTGATTATATGCGGCCAAACGCTAAATGTATAAGTATTATAATTATATATTATATATACTCGTAGATAACAAAAATATATTTGATATATAGATAAAATATATATATTTCCCAAATATAAATAATTGTAATTAATCGAGTGTAAATACTAAAAACTACTATTAAATTCCTATTAACATCAAAAATCTCTGAAAAAAATTAAATAATGTCAAAAAAAATATTTAAAAATGATTACTGTTTTAAAATCATATTTTTTTAAACTTATTCATAATATTTATAAAAATTAATGATTCTTAAGATAAGAGGGTGGAAATCCATTACACAAATGATCGATCAAATTTACTTGAGTATTTTTTTACAGAATTCCATTACAATGACCGAACGTTATCGCCGAGTCGACTCGGCAATATCAATGTCTAAGAAGAAACTAACCAATTTAAACAAAAATCATCCAACACAACAACATTTATGTACAGCGTTGAAAATTGTTGCGGATGGAGTTTCAGTGATTGGATAGCCTAGTCTTCACACCATTTTTTAAACATAACCTTCAAAAGTTTGGTATAAATACAAATTTAGTCATTTATTTTAATATTTTAGTTACTGTTTTTTTAATATATAATGCAACTGGCTCACGCCAGTCGCAATTATAACTACAAACAAACCTAACCAACCTATTTTTACCAAACTTTTGTAGGTTAGGTTTACAAAAATGGTGTGAAGACTAGGTTATCCTCAGTGATTGTATGTACATTGTTGCCAAATATGTGGGTGAGTCAAGTTTGAAGAAGTGAGGATATAGTTGGTACGCGGATGTTTACAATGACGCCTTTTATTTTATTTTTATTAATTTCTAAAATATATAGAGGGTCAAGTTTCCATCCTTTTCATTCTGAATGCTAAACCTCTACATTTCCCAAACCAATTGAATGATTATGTTCAATGCAGTGGTCAGCCATTTTCTAATAACCAGACAGTCCCCTAAATGCCCTATGATGCTCAAGGAAACGCTGTATGATAGACCGTCCAGCCTGACCAACATAAATGCCATCACAGTTGTTTCAATTTAATTTATATACTCCAGTGCCATCATTTCTATGTTCTCTATCCTTATTGTTGAAAAGATTTATGATTGAAAAATGTATTTGTATTATTAGATATTACCAATGAAAAATTACTCGTCTCCAATTTCTTCTTAGACGAGTATTGTACTTCATTTTTCCAATATTTTTAGGGGCGCTGTATAGAAATTTTACTGTTAGGTTTTTATGACCTTTTTTCAATAATATGTGAAGTTTTGTTTTGCTATTATTTATAATTACATGTAATGGTACCTACATTCAATAAAAAAATTCATGGAATGAAAAGCATACATTTTTTGTGACATTGAATTAAGAGATTTTGAATGGATGACATTGTTTCCTATCTTTCCTATAGATAGGATATTTAAATGCAATAATAACAATTTTCTACCTTAAATCTAGGAAATCAAGTTTTCGGCATTTCTCGATTACCAATTTTTTTTTTTTTTTTTTTTTTTTTTTTTTTTTTTTTTTTTTTTTTTTTTAAGAATGAATATGTCCTTGTATAACAAGTACATATACATGCTTATACATTCCCTAAACTAAGCATAATTGCAAATTATTATTCATGGAATTATTATTTTTTTAAATAATTCTAATTTCTAATGATACCTACCGGTTCAAACACAAAGAATGTCGTCTACATATACATATATGGTAGGTAATCTGAAATACAATTCGGTAATGGGTTATTCGATGCAAACAAAGTGTTTTCAAAATTGTCCATATAGATTTCAATTAATTAGGTGGGTGATGGCTGAGCGGTTAGCAGGCTGGGTTAGTAATCAAGTGGTCGCGAGTTCGAATCCTGCCACGACCCATTTCGTTCATCTATGGCACAAGCATATATGCTCGTCGATTATTGTTGAACCATGCTATTGTAATACATAGGTATATTAGTCCATGGCAATCGTCGATTATTGTTTAAACATGCTATTGTTATATACATATTACTTCATGGCAAATCGTTGATTATCGTTCAATCATGCTATTGTAACGTATTATTCCATGGCAATCGTCGATTATCGTTTAATCATGCTATTGTAATATATCATTCCATGGCAATCGTCGATTATTGCATAATCATGCAATCGTAATATACATACATATTACTCTATGGCAAATCGTCGATTATCGTTTAATCATGCTATTGTAACATATTATTCCATAGCAATCGTCAAGTATCGTCAATTGTAATATACATATTACTCTATGGCAAATCGTCGATTATCGTTTAATCATGCTATTGTAACATATTATTCCATAGCAATCGTCAAGTATCGTCAATTGTAATATACATATTACTCTATGGCAAATCATCGATTATCGTTCAATCGCGTAAATCGGTGAATAGTATTTGATATAGATCTCTACAATTTAGGTTATTTCGTAACGGCCATTGCAAAGTTGAAACCACAATAATGAAATACACAGAATCTTGTCTAACTGTTCTTTACTCATTCAATAAAAATATAAAGAAGGGGAGAAGTGGCATGAAAGGGACATTTTCGTTGTAGAGGCTCTAGTTAATAAATTAATGATTTATTTTTCGAAGTTGGATCTGAATTAGAATGTTTAGATATTTAGTTATTGGAAAACAAAAATAAAAATTAAAGTTTTTAATAATCATTTGTTGTTTTTCGTATTCTTGAAAAACATGTATTTTGTCCCCTTCATAAATAGATAGTATTGAAAGGGACGCGACAATTTATGAAAGGGACAGTACATAAATATTACGGAAAATCAGACTACTTTACGCTTAAAGTATTATAAACTTAAGCATTTAGTGATGGAATCACATTCTATGGATAATTGAATAGAAAACACTTAACAAATTTTTAATTATCTCAATAGAGACGAAGTTGGAATATTTACTGTAGAAGAACCGGGAAATCAAGGCACCTACAGGGCCTACGACCTGTCATCGGCTGGTCTACGTGATCACTCTATGCGCCCGCGCAACGCTCACCAACTATGCCTTTTCAATGAGATCCCTATCAATTCAATTTTGAAAGTTCTGTATATTGTAACACTGAAATTCCTTTCACTTGAAAATAAGGAATTCCTACTACAGCTATCCATGTGTGAAACCATGAACAGCATTCTTATTATCTCTATTTACTTTTGTTGTAACGCCATCTATTGAGAGAATTGTTTTTTTTTTGTAAATAATGAGAGCAACAATTCCTATACCTGAGGTGACAAATGCATTTTTCGCATAGAAGTCACCCCTGAATTGCGCCAGACTTATAAGGTCATTTTTGTCTTATTTACCTACTTGTACCAATGTGTAAGTAATCGAAGAATCGAGTAAATATTCCAACTTCGTCTCTATTGAGATAATTAAAAATTTGTTAAAAAATATCTTTGACTCCCGACAGGGAATAAAATCCAATGTTTGCGCATATGCAATAATAAAAAAAAAATATTCGATTAAAAAACACTTAGCTTTGCTTACCAATTTAAATCAACTCACACCTTATAAGTTGCAAGTGGATGCTCGTAAACTGCGAGAAAAATTTAAGATCAATAATAAAGATTTATGTACAGATATTTCGTTTTTAATAAACTAAATCAGAATTCTAGTTTTTGGATCAATACTTTTTACACTTTTTTACTTACCTTCACATGTCTGTCTGTACCGGAGGTGTCCCTTTCATAAATATTTCTTGTGTCCCTTTCATAAATATTACACTCAAATCATAAATATAACCACAAAATCATTATTTTATAATAAAAGTATACTGACCTTTTGTTATCATATAGCTATGTAGCTAGTCTATCATAAACAACAGTAAACAATTTAATAACTAATGCTCAGCTTTTCAGGAAATTTATTTTAAAGATAACGAAAATTTACTTTTTGCTACGAATAAAAACAAACGCACGCCATCGCCGTCTTTGAAATGACAGAAGTGTGAAATATGGTGCGAATGGACATGCGTTGGGGTTGTCATCAAATAAAAATAGTGTTGATTCGATACTATTTTTATTTTACCGGAGATTTAGATTGTCCCTTTCAATACGTGTCCCTTTCATACCACTTATCCCCTAGTTCTCCGTTCTATGCTAGTAAATCTAGCATAGATTTTAGCATATGAATCAAATGACTTTCCAATATTCCACCACGGTTTTTATGGTACGTAAAATATCGATCTGAACTTCGTAGATAAACTTCATCGCAGGAAAGCTACAAAGTGGTCTTCAGAGACCAAGAATGTAAATTTTCAATCAGAGTTTATTATTGAAAGAAAAAATATATAAAAATTCCATATCGAAACCAAATGTAATAAGACATTACCTACTTTCTTTGGTACAGAATGTTTTGAATGTTTTTTTTTTCAGAATGCTCTCTTCTACAGAATGTTTTCATCTTTTTTCTATTTTAATTATATCTTTATTTTAAATAACATTACTCCAAAACTAATTTTCGAGCTAAAATTCGAGCTAAAATCTGTTAGATAATGGAAAATAACAAAAACACATTATCCAATTTATAAGGTACAAAGGAAGTTAAACCCAATATTAAAAGTTTATTCAAATTTATAAAAAAAGCATTGAAATTGTACTTGTACTTGTAATTTAAATTGTAAATTTAGTCACCTACCTACTTGTTTTATTTTTTTTTCAAAACAAGCAAATTTTTCCCTTGAAATTTGTTTATAAATTGAGAAGTGACATCTAGGAATATTACTGTAAACTTTTATTTGCTTTGTCAATAAATCTACAAACTAGAAAAGCTGTCGGGAAAATACGTTTAAATTTTCTACGTTGCCGCTAGTGTACAACTTCTTTAAAATATTTTCCCTTTTCTTCCATAGATGTCTATGTATATTTCTCCCATTATATGGATTACTCTTCATGTTTCATATTTCAATTAAAATACCAAAAAATTGTATGCAATATTGCTTATTTTTGAGGAGGTTATCGATTAGAATTTTTTTAAGTATTTTCACGTTGTCCGATTTCGATGATTCTTTGTTCATAAGAAAGAGGGTATCTTCTGATTGGTTAGATTGTCCCATTTCAATTTAGTCAAGATCTCATGGGGTTACGAGAAAATCATCAAACTTCAAATTTTAACTTCATTGTGAGTAATTCTTTACCACATTTTTCGATTTTAATGATTCAATTTTTATGAGGAAGAGAGTGCTTCGGAGGTGACAACACATACAAATATCATCGACTTCTGATGATGTAACTCACGATAAAAAACGATGAAACTCTTCAGTTTGTAAAGTCGTCTGTAATTAATAATAATTCTTAAACACGTAGTTCGAGTTCGATGATTCCTTATTCATTAGAAAGGGACTACTTCTGGGGTGGTTCCATCTGATTTGACGATGGGAATCATGAGAAATCATGACACTAATAAATTTGCGAAGGATTTTCGTGTTATTGTAGAGGTGAATTGTATGAAGGATAATATTACTACATACATGCCATCACGGAATGTCCCTCATGTAGTTAGAGAGATCTTAAGGCTATCTTCACACATTCATTTTTTTTATATGAAACATTATTTTATAATATTATGCCAACCATTTGACTATAAATTAATTTCATATTTATAATAACAAAAATTGAAAACCCAACAATGAAAAAGCATCAAACAATATATATCATACAGATCTGGTTGAATTGATAAGAACTCGATTATTTTCAATTACTTTCTGTATATTAAATGTATTTTATGAATTCAATGACATAAACATTATAAATTAATTAAGGATATAATTTTCAATAATCATTTTGCAGGGAATAGAAATCAATATTTTAAATATAAAAAAATATAATATATCAAAAGTGCACTGCATTCATAAATATATTATTTGAAATTTTATGAATATACCAACTAAAAAAAATTTAACTCAAGTCAATGTACATTTGATGGGTAGACGTGTCGATGGCAGAGCGGTTAGCGCGCTGGGCTAGTAACCCAGTGGTCGCGAGTTCGAATCCTGCCTCGACCGATTTCGTTCACCTATAGCACAAGCATTTATGCTTATTTTAAGGAACGTAGAAAGATGTATATGTACTTGTTTAACAAGGACATATTCATTTTTTATTAAAAAAAAAAAAAAAATACCATACCATCACGCCATTTCCCTATTTGGGGTAGGCAGAGAGAACCGAACGCCAGACTCCTCTCTCTTGACATACATTCCTCGCTTCATTCACGTCCATACATCGTCTCATACACACTCTTCTATTATTCTTACTTCTAACATCTCCATCTTTCAAAATCCCATTTATGTGATCGTGCCAACTCTTTCTTGGCCGACCTCTACTTTTCATTCCTCTTTTATCAGCCTTGTATACTTTTTTTGTCAGACGGTCATCACTCATTCTTTCTATGTGGCCGAACCACCTTAGGGCATTTATTTTCATCTTACTTACGATATTTCTTTCAATCATACATTCTCGTCTAATATCCTCATTTCTTATTCTATCATACATCGTTTTACCACACATTCGTCTTAGTGACCTCATTTCAACCGCGTTAATTCTACTTTCATGCGTCTTCTGCCATGTCCATGTCTCACTAGCATATAATAACATCTTTTTCCAATCTTCCATCACGCTGAAGCATGCTTCCTAAGTATAAATATTCATCCACTTGTTCTAACTGTACATTCTCCACTCGTATCTCGCATTTTGTTCGTCTTTCGCTCTTCTTAAAGATATTTTATCAATTCTATTATTAAATAGGAGTTTGATTGCGACCTTGTCAATAATAAGTAAAACAATATTATTTTATTTTCATTTGAGATGGTGTTTGGTGCTAAGTAAATCCAGGTGCGAAAATCCATAGACATCATACCTAGATTAATTTCACTATTTGCTTGTATCAAAAAATGTTTTTGTTTTGCTTAAATAATACAATTTAATTATTGTTACACCAATGCTAGAACGACTCTCCCCCGAAAAAGTGTAGTCATCATTCCATTAGTTGATTATTAAGTATATTGTAACAATCACTGATATTTATTTTATTTTATTTGGATAAAGTACATTATTTTTTATTAAAAATTCTATTTTATAATTAAGAGTAAAACATTTGATAAATAAAATGCAGTTAAAGTTATACTTAGTGGCAATTATCGTAATGTTTCCTTTAATAATTTCCAATAAATTTGTACGTTCAACCGTAGGTATATTTTGAACGCACATTATAAAAAAAACATTTATTTATTTATTTAATATTGCTTCTCGGGCAACTAACAGGTACTGTGTCAAATATTAATTTAACACCCACCCAATAACAAGTTGCCACATTCTAGAGACTTACGATATTAATCGTCTCACAGATCCAGACTGAAAACACAATTAAAAACTGTGTCTCCACCGGGAATCGAACCCGGGACCCTTGGCTCAGCAGTCAGATATCTAACTAACTGAGCCACGAAGGCCGACGAACATTACATATTCTCTTTAACATTATTCTCTTTAAATGAATGCTGTAACGTTGAGTTGGTTATTTCGTATTAATATTTTTATTTATTTATTTAAGCCATCGATAAATAAGATCACACAATAATATACCTACATACGTAGAAAAATAAGCAAGAAAAACAAACATTAGGTACCTACATATGTGAAGTAAACAAAAATAAGATAAAAATTAAAAAAATATATATTCCAACTGTCGATTTGTTCAGGAGAACTTTGTTCTCTTAACATATCGACAATGTATCAAGCCAGAATACGCGAGAATTGTATGGAGAGGTCTACTTTTTTCACGGCTTTTCCAACTTTGAAGTCAAAAAACACCAACTTAGAGGCTTCGCAGCATATATGTTCCATACACGGATTTACTCAGAATTCGGAGTAGAACATTTCGTGTGTCTGTGTGTGTGTGTGTCTGTGTGTCTGTGTGTGTGTCTGTGTGTCTGTGTGTGTGTGTGTCTGTGTGTCCGTCCCCCCCTTATAACTTTTGATCCGCTCAACTTACAGAGCCTAAAATTTCAGAATATATAAACAGTTACAGGCCTACAAAACTTTTATACTCGGAATTTTGAATTTTTGTTTCAGTCAGGGGTTATCAACTTTTGAATTTTTATTTTATTTTTCCATATATCTCAGAAACCATAAACGCTAGAACGCTGAAAATTGGTACAAACATAGGAAAATACAAAATCTCAAATCAGTTTTTTCAAAAAAATTCCAGGGTTTCTCAAACATTTTTTATTAAGAAAAATATTTTTTTTATGATAAATTTATGAGTTTAACTGCCTATATTTCCAAAACTTTTACAATTATCGAAAAAAGCCGAAACACCCCAACTAGATAATTTAATTTTCTATAAAAAATATTAACATTGTAGTAGAAGATCTCAATTTTTTTTTAACAATTTTTTTAAAAATTGAATTTAGTGACGACATCGCTTCATACATTTTGTATGGCAGTCGCCTATACACAATATGTAAGAAGACTTAATAGTTTGATACGTCATCTCCAAACATACATACATACCATCATGCTATTTGCATATTCTGGGTAGGAAAAAGGATCTTCCTCCATACTATCCTATCTTGACATACATACCTACATATGTTGTATAGAAAACAAAATATCTGAAAATATTCAATAATAATATGTATCTATGGGTTTATAGTTTGGTACATATTCTTCAACTATACATACTATCGCTATCGACAGTTGGATCTCATGTGTTACATGCAACTAGTTTTATAAATATTATGACTATATTCGATATATTTCACGTATGCTTATCACCAAATCTTGAAATTTATCGGACTGACGGGGGGTGATTTGTGTACACACGTGATCAAACAAACTAAGCAAAAATAACCTAAAACTGTCTTCTGCGCAACCCTGTAATTTATTTTGGCGATTACTATATTTTATATGTTCAACGTTGATTTACTTTCATCATTATATTTTGCGTTTCTTTTTGCACAAATATTATGTTCTGATATTGTATTTTTATTACTATTTTTATTGTTTATCTCAACAACAAAATATTACTATATCCAAACAACCTTCAAGGTTTGAGCTAACTGCTGATGATAAGCCCGTGGAGTGAGTAATGAGTTTCGGGTATTTAGGAGTAGAGATTGCAGCCATAATGTTCTATACACTGAAGTCCGCGTATAAAGCATCTGCCGTACCTGGATGTCTTAAAAAAATATGGTCTGGAATAATAAATACATTCGTATTGACAGCAAGGTCAGAATATAATAAGACATGCGTGCGACCTATCATGACATATGCAGTGGAAATTCGAGCAGGCACTGTATGAACCTAGGAGCTTTCGAAGACAACGGAAATGCAGGTTCTATGGTAAATCTCTGGAAAAACTCCCCGAGATTGTGTTCGCAATGTTGAAAGAAGAAAAACATGTGAAATAGAGGACATCGTTCGGTGAAGTAGATCCAGAAGGAGACATTGGAGGGACCACCTTGCCAGAATGGACAGTTAATAGACTTGTGTATATAGCAGCAAATGAAATCCCTTCTGGTTGCCGTCTACCCGGAAGACCATCCTAGAGGTTGAGGGATTGTTGTTCTTCGTCATCTTAGGATGCATAGTTTTTGAATTACAGACCAACACGTCTACTGTATGAAGAAGAAGAATAATAACAGACGAACATGTGTAAGACGATTCATGAATGTTGATAAGGTGATTCATACTCTGTGTAATCCTTGTTAGACATTGCTTGATAGTATGTATTGGTTTAAATGAACTAAATGAAAACTTATTATTTTCCATTGACAACGGTTTACTTCTTCGTATCATATAAATTTGTTTTATTAATATGCAACGAATTTTTGGTTTCAGTTTCCTACCAAGTGGTACCTAGATAGGGTAAATATTTCATATTATAACCCAAAATATATTTTTTTTTTATTATTATTGATACCAAAAATACAAAATTACAATATAAGTACAAAAAAAAATATCAGAAAAATTAAAATTATTACAGATCAAATACATGGGTTGGTTTATACCACCTCACTAGGCCAGGCCTGTTCCGAGGTGATATGTTAGTCTGCATTCTTTTTCATGGAGTAAATTTAATAGAAGCACTCCTCATACTATGAATCTGAATTTTACATTTATTCGTACTTGGACAAATAACGTAACGGTAAGAGAAATCAACATTAAGGTTTTATGAACTAAAAAAAAATTACTATTTAAAAAGAATGAATATTTTCTTGTAACAAATACATATACATCGTCATACATTCCCTTAATCAAGTACATATAAATGCTTGCGGTATAGGTGAACGAAATCGGTCATGGCAGGATTTGAACTCGCTGCTAGTGGATTACTAATCCAGCATGCTAACCGTTCTGTTACCACCCATATAAATTTGAGTTTGATTTATGTTTGTAAATAAAGAAAGCCTATTTCATTATTTACATATGCAGGTATAAATTTCATTATTTACATCTGCGGGTATAAATTTCATAATTTACTTCTGTAGGTATAAATTTCATTATTTACATCTGCAGGTATAAATTTCGTTATTTACATATGCAGGTATAAATTTCGTTATTTTCATCTGCAGGTATAAATTTCGTTATTTACCTACATCTGCAGGTATAAATTTCGCGTCGTTCTGCTAGCTTTTTTTATATTCCGAGATGTTGGCTACAAAACTAAGAGAATGTTTTTTTTTATTTACATAATTTAACTGCACACAAACAACACTAGGTAAGAAATAACAATAAGTAAACTTAATATATAATTGTTAAACTATCCCTACCTAGTGTCAATTATTTGGGGCAAACCAATTCATATAAGTAATAACATACTGGGGTGTGAATGTGCAGTGGGTGAAAATATGTAATGAGGTGTTATCTTGCTAAGCTGAGTTTTTTTATTGGTAAAGCGAATTATGGAAAATATCTAGTTGAAAGGTACTTTGATATGCAATTTAATTCTGTGTATTTTTACATAATTTACAATTTTTTTTTATTTATCACCACGAAAGATGACACCGAGTTTCCTCAATTAATTGTAAAATTGTGCATCGAATTGGTAACCTCATCTCCTTTGAAGGATAAAATAATAGGAGAAAACAGAAAGGTCCAACGATACAACATTTTTCCGCAAAGAGATAGCAACGTCAAAGAACAATTTATTTTTAATGGCTGTTTTTTTTATTTTTTCTTCCTTATTGAATATAGGTATGAAAAAGGTATAAGTCTGGGACCTGGGAGTGGTTGCGTTCCCCAGTGCGCATCCCCTTTCTTCAGTCGACAAATGCAGATTTTAGTATCATTTGTATCTTTGTATGTCCTTGTATGCTCTTATACTATCCATCTGATCACAAAGAAACATGGTGATTTGATTAGCGCACACCCGGAAAAAATTCTAAAAAAAAAATATTTTTTTTTTTTTACATATTTCAGTAACAGTAAGTCCATAGTTCACATACGGAAGGATTTTATACGTGTAAATAACACTTAAGTACAAATTATATTGAAATAATCTTATAATCTGCAATTTTCGACCATACATGTTTCATACATATATTCAATAATAAAAAATATAAAAAAAACAGCCATAAAAAAATGATTCAACAAAAATGTTGCTATCTCTCGGACTTTTGTATGAATATTAGTAAACACATTATTTAAATTGTTGTTATACAAGTACCTAATACCTTAATACAAAAGAAATATTAAAATTTGTGAAATTATTGTGTTTGAAAAGACATAAAATGACTTTTATAATTTTTTTTAAGTAAAATTTGCTTTCGCAAATAATTTTAAGATTTTAAGAATTTTTTTTTAACTTACATAATACAATATTATAAATTTTCAGTTTCATATGAGATCTTACGAGAAACTCAGTAACCAATACAGGGAGAGTGTCATCAATATTGACATAAATTTATGTGATTCAATGAAGAATGAAAACCTAATTATAAATAGTGTCAGTGATTTTGGAAATTTCCCAAAAAAATGTCCAATGGTGAGTATCATGTAAACTGTAATGAAATGAAGAAAAAAAATTAAAAAAATAAATCATTATCTAGCTAACAATTAAAATCATTATCATGATTTTTTTTCAAGACAAATTTTTAATATCTCAATAGAGACGAAGTTGGAATATTATAGGTAAACCAATCAAGGCACCTGCAGGGCCTACGACCTGTCATCGGCTGGTTAACGTGATCAATAATGTATTTTATTGAGTCCTGTAGTTGCCTTGATTTCCCGGTTCTCCTACAATATTCCAACTTCGTCTCTATTGAGATATAAATAATTATGTTAATAAAGAAAAGTGTCTTTCTGTGCGCTTGTGCATCTTTCTGTTTAGTTTTATAAATGATCAATCAAAGAATATTATTTTATAAAATAAAACACCCAAATTTAAATTTAACGTTTAAATTTAAAGTTTAATGTAAGTTTTTTTTTTAAATAAAGAACCATAAATAGCAATTATTTAAAACATAATACTGTCGGCCTTCGTGGCTCAGTTCTTTAGGTATCTGACTACTGATCCAAAGGTCCAGGTTTCGATTCCCGGTGGAGACACAGTTTTAAATTGTGTTTTCAGTCTGGATCTGTGAGACAATTAATATCGTTTGTCTCCATAATGTGGCAACTTGTTATTGGGTGCGTGTTAAATGAATATTTGATATAGTATAAAAATAAAATATTTAAAATTTATGAAATAGGTACTTCTTTTGTATAGAAATTTTATTAACACTTTATTTGTAAAACGTGTTATGAATGCAGGTATTTTATGCACCATATTTTAATTGCACAACGAATTAAGCTTTTCCTTAATTTTTTTGTAAAAAATAATTATTCCTCTATGAAGCATCCATGTCCAATACATCCTCGAATAATCAAAATGCTTGTATACTTTGTATAATGTAAATGAAATTAACACCGGTTTTTTTTTTCAGGCTGGTAATTATTTCATCACTGATTATTTTTTCGACAGGTCCCCACATTTTGTTTTGCCTCCATCTAAATGGAAATTGGTGTCGCATTTTGCTTCAAAAAACAATAATATTTTTGCACAATTCGTGATGTATATAACCATTGAAGAGGTGAAACCAACTACCAAAAAAGATAAGAAATGAAATCTGAAGAAATAAGTGGAAATGTCAACAATAATATATATTATTTGTTTACGTTTGTTAGTAAATAATATTGTTTATTCTTCAGACTCAAATAAAATATAAATGCGTTTTCTTAGTACCAGCTACAAAAATAAGGATTAAGCTAGGAGTACACGTTTCATTTTCTCGCCTGTAAGACATTACATACATATATAAATAATGTTTTCAAAATGCTTATGCATAATACCTACTTGCACACCACAATAACCATGATTATGCATTATACTTGCACTCCACGACACACAGCATAATATACGGTACAGGCGGGACAAACAGTTCAGATGGGACATACGGTACAGACGGGATAAACGGTTCACTTGGGACATACGGTACAGACGGGACAAACGGTTTAGACGGGACATACGGTACAGACGGAACAAATAAAGAAACGAAAATAAAAACACATAATCACTCATACACATATATGTGAAAAACATATAAAAATATGTAGGTACCTATGTATACCCATCCAAATGCACTTCAATAAAGATTATTTTATTTTATTTTTATTTTATTTTATTTTGTAAAAATGCAGTCTTCAGTCGTAGTCAGTAATACGTGAATAATATAATATTCCATTAGATGACCAATTAAGTTTACAGAAATAATCGATCGTGTGTAAATTGTAATATCAGATTATAGGAAAAGGAGTGAGAAGGATATAAGTAATTGAACGGAAAGATAAAGAGGAGAGCTTGCGAAAAGATAACTCACCAGAAGCCATAGGGGCATTCAGGGACTTTATAACCGATTATTTAAATTTAATAATAGACATATTAGAGAAGTCTTCATTCTTAAAGAACACATTAAAACATTATTGAAACACGTTCTTGTTTTAGTGGCAAATCAATCGAAATCAAAATAACAATATCGACATATCTTATGTCAATAGTTTTTCCAGGATCTTCACACCGGATCAGTCTCTCATTTCCTCCCACAACTCATTAATAGTTTGTTGTTTAAAGCAATTGAACATGTAGGTATCATTGAACATCCTTGTCTTACTCCTTCACCGGCATTTTCTTCAGCGCTGCTGCCTCCATTAATTTAATAAAACAGCAATGTTATTTTTATGTAAACTTCATATTGCTCTGGCAAGACTAATTTTCATATTACTATACACGTTTCATATGACTAAATCATCAACACATTTCATAAAAAAAATCTGTGATATTTTAATGGACAACAATTGATGAAAAATGATGGGTAAGCATATATTGTAATTATAATTCCATTGATGAACTCAATAAGGAAGATACATGTCCAATATAAATAAATCTAGGTTTTAGAAAAATAAACTATTTTTCTTTTTTCACATTTCTGTGAAATCATGGCATTAATTTTTTCGGTTAAGGTCCATATGATACCCCATAATATAGGAGTGGGTAGGGGAGGGTGTCCATGAATCGGACATTTTTGAGAAATGTCTAAGAACTCATTTATTTTTTACACCCCGTGAATAATATTTGTATATTCTCAAATTACGTAGTTTTAAGCCTTGATATGCACCAGAGAAAAAATTAACAAAATATTTTTTGATGTATATAAATGTCATTTAAAAATATATAAAATCTGTCCGTTTCATGGAATCGTTTCCATGAAACGGACATAGGGTTCCATGAAGCGGACATAGTAATGATAACACTGTTTGTTGTATGAAAAAAATATGTTTAGTTAAAAAAGTTTGCAATGAAACATTTAATAATCGTTAATGAGATGTACCTACATTACAAATATATATTAAGATTAATAACATAATATAAGTGGTAGAGTGAACAATAGAAATAAAAATATAAAAAAATAACAGCAAAAACAAACATATAATAAACGATATAAGTATTTAGTAAAAAAAAAACGTTTTTTAGAAACACTTTTTACAAAAGAAGTTTAGTGCTCCTTTTACACCACATGTTTCATGTGCCCATATTTGACAGACTTTGCACTTCAACCAATCTTCTTGGCTGGCCGCATATGTTTTATTACACAAAGGACATGTGCTATTTTCTTCCGTTGATACTTCATTTTTTCTTTTTTTTATGTTCTTTGGTAACATTTCAAATAACTTATCAGAATCTATTGAGTCTTCACTGTTATCTGAATTATGTATTGACATATAAGATTCTTCTTTCTCCGGAGTATCTGTTATAATTGACGATACGCATTTTTTACGATTTTTTTGTACATTTTTTCTTTTTTCTGCCTTAGGTAATGGTCTTATTGTTTCAGGTGTAATTACCACATTCAAATTATTGGTTTTCTCTTGTAGTATTTCTGAACATAGTTCAACTGGTTGTGAAGTATGTTCTTCTAATGTACTAGGATCAATTGTTATCCTTTCTGATGATGATGTGCTGGGGATTGGTGATGTCACACAAGTAGTTGTATTATTTTCTGTTTCGTCGATTCTATCTGTTACAAATGATGGCAAAAAATCATCATCGGTAAATACATTTTTGTTGATTGGATGAATTCCAGTTTTGTGAAAACCATTTACGATATTACTTAGTGTAAATCCCGTCAAGAAGGCTTCATTCGCAAATTCTGCGACCTCATATATTGAAACCGTTTTACCTGAATTAGACAGCATCCAGTTATTCATGGCAACCTTATATCTGGCCTTAAATGGTCCATACACGCTAACATCTAACGGTTGTAAACGGTGACTGCAATGAGGTGGTAGGGTCAAAATTGAAATATTATTTTCTCTAGCCATCATAACCACTCCCAATGACAGATGAGATGAATGATTATCCATGATTATCAAACATGGCGATTCCTCCGTGGGTTTGACGAATTTCAAAAAGTGCTTCATAGCTTCGATAAACAATTCTTCCGTTATCCAGCCACTGGGGTTTGCTAAACCAAGAGATTCTTTTGGTCCCTTTGACAGCATGACCTCTTTGAAGTAAACCCTCGGGAAGACAAAAGCCGGTGGTATGGTCCCACCTGAGGCATTAACAAACCCAACCACAGTGATTAAATTACCCCTTTCGGCGGATGTAATTTGACCAACCTGTTTTGATCCACGGGTTGCAATTATTTTAGGTGGATTTGTTACAGTGCTGCATCCGGTTTCGTCTATATTCCAAATCATATGAGGTTGGAATTTCTTGTTTTGATATAAATGCTCCAATTTATCAAAAAACATTGATATGTTGTGGCGGTTAAACGAAGTAGCCCTGGACAATGAAGTATTCTCTGGCTTTCGAATCGAAAGTTCTTTATGTCTTGACATAAAGCCACGTAGCCAATGCTCTGAAGCCGTCTTCTGTGGTTCCCATTTCGACACATCAATGTTGTTTGACCGAGCAAACTGATATGCCAGGTCTCTTGCCTGGATAGTCGTCAAACCATGACACATTTTCGATGTTGTCTTTAAATAATTTTCCAGCATATATTCTAGGTCTACTGAAAATATCTTCCTGTTTCCAATTTTTGGTGCATGAGTATAATTTTCACAATTACCTTTAGCCTTTTTTATTATATCTGCCAGATATGACTTAGATATCTGAAAGGACTTAGCCGTGGCTCTGATCGAATTTTTTTTCTCCAAGACTTCTCGTACGGCTTCTTCAATTACCACGTTGGAAGGTCTTAATCTTTTCTTGGGGGCAGACATCATTTTCAGCTGTAGATAATTAAAAAACGCATAAGTTAGAGAAAAAATATAATAATAATAATAATACAATTACAAAAGCACAATGTGAATAAAATAATAAACCAAATTATAATTTTTGTCACCCAAATTTCCCAAAAATTATTGTTATTATATTTTTAAAATAATAATAAAATTTACATCCACCAGAAAAATAATCAAATTGAAAAAGTGTGTACCCATGAAAAGGACACTAAAATGACCCATGAAACGGACGTCCGTTTCATGGGTCATTTTGGTGTCCACTTCATGGACCTCAATGAAATTTCAAATAAATGTGTATAAGTTTATTAATTAACATAATATTCAAACTACTGCTATATTTTTATTAACCTTAATGTATAAATAATCGAAATATTTAAACAAAAATTTAATTAAATAACAAACTTACGTTTTACAGAGATGGAACACTGGAAGAAAAATTTACTTTTGCAACACGAAAAACTCGAACACGTCTAATAAGATCAAATTCAGGCGCACGACTGACATGTTTCTGTGGAGTGATGTGGTACTAAGCGTGTTCTAGAAATATCGAATAATAGTATTCTAGTTCTAACCGGAACCGAATACTAGCTTATGTCCGTTTCATGGGACGTCCGTTTCATAGGCGTTCTCCCCTATTCCAAATCCGCCCTAACACCACTCTTGTCTCATATTATTTCACAATTATCAACCACATAGGATGCGTCTATTTCAATTGAGTAGGTAATGTATTTCACGTGAGTTTCGGATCGTTGAGTTCTAGCTAAACAAAAGACGAGCTCCATTGTGAATATTTCGCAAAAATTGGTAAATTTCAGTTATTTTCTAAGACGTCGCAAGAACGGAAAAATATAAATATTTTTTTTAGGTTTTGTCTTTTAATCAAGCATAAAAAAATAAAACGTGTTAGCTTTTCAATTTTTTCTAATCTTTTTTTTATTTATTTTTTTTAATTCCTTGCGAGAAAAGAAGATGATTACCGATTTAATTTGTTTTAATGGCATTTTCTTCACATTACAATAGGAAACTTTTCCGCACTAAAGCGTTTCGGAATTCAATAATCCAACTGTCGATTTGTTCAGGAGAACTTTGTTCTCTTAACATATCGACAATGTATCAAGCCAGAATACGCGAGAATTGTATGGAGAGGTCTACTTTTTTCACGGCTTTTCCAACTTTGAAGTCAAAAAACACCAACTTAGAGGCTTCGCAGCATATATGTTCCATACACGGATTTACTCAGAATTCGGAGTAGAACATTTCGTGTGTCTGTGTGTGTGTGTGTCTGTGTGTGTGTCTGTGTGTGTGTGTGTCTGTGTGTGTGTCTGTGTGTGTGTCTGTGTGTCCGTCCCCCCCTTATAACTTTTGATCCGCTCAATTTACAGAGCCTAAAATTTCAGAATATATAAACAGTTACAGGCCTACAAAACTTTAATACTCGGAATTTTGAATTTTTGTTTCAGTCAGGGGTTATCAATTTTTGAATTTTTATTTTATTTTTCCATATATCTCAGAAACCATAAACGCTAGAACGCTGAAAATTGGTACAAACATAGACAAATACAAAATCTCAAATCAGTTTTTTCAAAAAAATTCCAGGGTTTCTCAAACATTTTTTATTAAGAAAAATATTTTTTTTATGATAAATTTATGAGTTTAACTGCCTATATTTCCAAAACTTTTACAATTATCGAAAAAAACCGAAACACCCCAACTAGATAATTTAATTTTCTATAAAAAATATTAACATTGTAGTAGAAGATCTCAATTTTTTTTTAACAATTTTTTTAAAAATTGAATTTAGTGACGACATCGCTTCATACATTTTGTATGGCAGTCGCCTATACACAATATGTAAGAAGACTTAATAGTTTGATACTTCATCTCCAAACATACATACATACCATCATGCTATTTGCATATTCTGGGTAGGAAAAAGGATCTTCCTCCATACTATCCTATCTTGACATACATACCTACATATGTTGTATAGAAAACAAAATATCTGAAAATATTCAATAATTTGTATCTATGGGTTTATAGTTTGGTACATATTCTTCAACTATACATACTATCGCTATCGACAGTTGGATCTCATGTGTTACATGCAACTAGTGAATATTCCAACTGTCGATTTGTTCAGGAGAACTTTGTTCTCTTAACATATCGACAATGTATCAAGCCAGAATACGCGAGAATTGTATGGAGAGGTCTACTTTTTTCATGGATTTTCCAACTTTGAAGTCAAAAAACACCAACTTAGAGGCTTCGCAGCATATATGTTCCATACACGGATTTACTCAGAATTCGGAGTAGAACATTTCGTGTGTCTGTGTGTGTGTGTGTGTGTCTGTGTGTGTGTGTGTCTGTGTGTGTGTCTGTGTGTCCGTCCCCCCCTTATAACTTTTGATCCGCTCAATTTACAGAGCCTAAAATTTCAGAATATATAAACAGTTACAGGCCTACAAAACTTTTATACTCGGAATTTTGAATTTTTGTTTCAGTCAGGGGTTATCAACTTTTGAATTTTTATTTTATTTTTCCATATATCTCAGAAACCATAAACGGTAGAACGCTGAAAATTGGTACAAACATAGACAAATACAAAATCTCAAATTAGTTTTTTCAAAAAAATTCCAGGGTTTCTCAAACATTTTTTATTAAGAAAAATATTTTTTTTATGATAAATTTATGAGTTTAACTGCCTATATTTCCAAAACTTTTACAATTATCGAAAAAAGCCGAAACACCCCAACTAGATAATTTAATTTTCTATAAAAAATATTAACATTGTAGTAGAAGATCTCAATTTTTTTTTAACAATTTTTTTAAAAATTGAATTTAGTGACGACATCGCTTCATAAATTTTGTATGGCAGTCGCCTATACACAATATGTAAGAAGACTTAATAGTTTGTTACTTCATCTCCAAACATACATACATACCATCATGCAATTTGCATATTCTGGGTAGGAAAAAGGATCTTCTTCCATACTATCCTATCTTGACATACATACCTACATATGTTGTATAGAAAACAAAATATCTGAAAATATTCAATAATTTGTATCTATGGGTTTATAGTTTGGTACATATTCTTCAACTATACATACTATCGCTATCGACAGTTGGATCTCATGTGTTACATGCAACTAGTAAAAAATTCTCCTCGACCCACTCCACTACCTACTACGTGCTCGTTAAAAGGAGTTTTTTTTATCTGATTATTATCGGATTCAAAATTTATTATATTTTTATATCGAACCTGTGCCCCCCTAGACAACGTGTCATTTAGCTCAAGAAAAAAAACAAGAAAAGATAACTCAATGTATGGAGGTGACAGGTGCCAGTCCCGTAAGAACTGTCACTTCCATACATTGAGTTATCTTTTCTCGTTTCTTTTGTTGAGCTAAATGACACACTGTCTACGGGGGCTGAACCTGACATGAAATGAAAAAACTATCTTGAGCTTTCACTTAGATTTCTGCACGGCGTATGGAGTAATTTTAAAAAATACTCGAAAAATGGGAAATTTTAAAAACCTATTCTTGGGGAATTAGTGCTAAATTTAAAATTTTTGTAACGCTAATTTAATAAAGAAATGTTCAAAATTATTCGAATACATATACACTTATGTGTGTTAGCTAAAGGACTCATTTTAATTTATTTTTTCGCAAACTGAAAGCGCCCTTGAGGTGACCACGGTTGCCACTAAACGGCGCTTAATTATTATTATTATTATTCAATCTTTTCACGGGTTAACCGGTGTAAAAAAAACTAAACAACGGAGGAGTTCTCAAGTTGATTAGTTATTATGTATAATGTTTATGGTGGTGATAACAAGAATTTTCGAACTATCGAGCATGTGTTTATAATCACACTCTTTTGAATCTGTGTGATTATAAAATTTGGCAGATCAAGTTTCTTAATAGATTCATTTATATTTTTTGGTACAACTCCTGTAGATGATATAATAAATGGTTATTATTATTATTATTATCCTGTCCTGGTTATTATTATTATTATTATTATCATCATGTGGTGTTTGAGATTATTATATGCCAATAAACCGATTCTAGTGCTTGAGTAAATGCAATTGGTTTTAGTAGAAATCAAACTCGAGTCATCTGGAATCTAGCGTATTGCTACTGACCCATCATTATTTTTGCAAATGCCTAAGTATAGCACTCATATCGATCAAGGCGTCATGGTTTTTAATTAGTTTATGATGAAAATACGCACCTTAAGTTATTTTCTTTTGTTTGATGTTTTATTCATATTTTGGAAAAAAATAAGCAACATTTTTCAAACAATAACGCTACAAGTTTAACGTACGAAAATTTTGATAAATGATTTTTATTTTTAGTTGATGACATTGTGTGATATACTTTTACACTTTACTGTGGGTAATTTATTTTTAATCTATTTGACTGTAGATAGACACACAAAACGACCACAATGATAGGTTCGTTATTATTTAAATTTTAGATTACATTATAAGATATTATTTCAATTTAGTTTAATATTTTTTAATTTATCCTAATGCCAGTCAAATATTTATATTTTTTAATCATTTTATTCAAATTAATAGTATTTTGTTCATAAATGCATTTTTAATATTTTGCAAATTATAATCAGGGGACGTTGTCGACGTACCTATAGTAAAATTCATTAAAATGTCGTATAATACTATTTTGAACTACATAATAAATCTTCAAATAAACTTAAGAGGAAGACTGTCGCCAGCTTACCTATTTTCCATTTGATATTCCATCAATACTACTAATCGAATCATTTTGAAAAAAATAAATAAGATAGTTTGGATACTCCTTAAGAAAAATTCGATGTTTCCATTAGTTATGATCCGTATTTATTGCTCTAAAAAATAATTTGCATACCCCGATTTATGACATTTATCTTATATTTCTAATAAACTATAAGGCTTAGAGCAATATAATTTTTTTTAAATTAAAGAACACAAAAATATCAAGAAAAATTCGATCTGGCGTTGCATGAATGCTTCATGTTCAGTCAATATTTTCAAAAAACATTTATTTTGGAAATTGCGCTGACTAGAAAATTTAAGTCCCGTATGACGGTCATGCAAATATGACACTTATTCTAGCGGTCGTCACAAGGAATACATTCTGTATTCGCTCGTTTGTAATTCAGACCCGCCCTGAGAGTTGGCCAATTTGGACGTGTAATCTGTGTCGAAAGTTGCGCTCCCATATTTATTTATTTTATCGAGTTATACCTAACAACTACTAATACTACTACAAGCGTAAGGACAAAAAATATGAAAGTTTTAATATTATTAGATCCAGAGGCGTACCGCCGCCGTATTATACAATACCTAAGTCATATAATTAATGTTGAATTTTATTTTTTATATATTAATTTGTTTCAGTATAATCACATTTTTATACAGATGTATTATGTAAAAAAAACAAAAACCAAACTATAACTAGTTGCATGTGACACATGAGATCCAACTGTCGATGGCAATAGTGTGTATAATAGAAAAATATGTAAAACTAGTTGCATGTAACACATGATATCCGACTGCCGATGGCTATAGTATGTGCAATTGAAATATATGTAAAACTAGTTGCATGTAACACATGAGATCCAACTGTCGATGGCAATAGTATGAATCATTGAAAACTATGTAAAAATAGTTGAATGTAACACATGATATCCAACTGTTTTAGGCAATAGTATGTGTAATTGAAAAATATGTAAAACTAGTTGCATGTAACACATGATTTCCAACTGCCGATGGCTATAGTACCTACGTGTAATTGAAAAATATGTAAAACTAATTGCATGTAACACATGATATCCAACTGTTGATGGCAATTGTATGTGTAATTGAAAAATATGTAAAACTAGTTGCATGTAACACATGATTTCCAACTGCCGATGGCTATAGTACCTACGTGTAATTGAAAAATAAACAACTAGTTTTACATATTTTACAATGATACATACTATTGCTATCGACAGTTGGATATCATGTGTTACATGCAACTAGTTTCATATATTTTTCAATGATACATACTATTTTCATCGACAGTTGGATGTCATGTGTTACATGCAACTAGTTTTACATATTGTTCAATGATTCATACTATTGCCATCGACATTTTTCAATTATGCATACTATTTCCATCAAAAATTGGATCTCATGTGTTACATGCAACTAGTTATACATATTTTTCAATTATACATACTATTGCCATCGACAGTTGGATCTTATGTGTTACATGCAACTAGTTTTACATATATTTCAATTACACATACTATAGCCATCGGCAGTTGGATATCATGTGTTTCATGTAACTAATTTCACATATTTTTCAATGATACATACTATTGCCATCGTCAGTTGGATATCATGTGTTACATGCAACTATTTATACATATTTTTCAATTATACATAATATTGCCATCGACAATTGGATCTCATGTGTTACATGCAACTAGTTATAAATATTTTTCAATTATGCATACTATTGCCATAGGCAGTTGGATCTCATGTGTTACATGCAACTAGTTATACATATTTTTCAATTATGCATACTATTGCCATCAACAATTGGATCTCATGTGTTACATGTAACTAGTTATACATATTTTTCAATTATACATACTATTGCCATCGACAGGTGGATCTCATGTGTTATATGCGACTAGTTTTACATATTTTTCAATTACACATACTATTGCCATCGACAGTTGGATATCATGTGTGACATGCAACAATTTTTACATATTTTTCATTGATACATAGTATTGCCATCGACAGTTGGATATCATGTGTTACATGCAACTAGTTTTACATATTTGTCAATTACACATACTATTGCCTACAACAGTTGGATATCATGTGTTACATGCAATTATTTTTACATATTTTTCAATGATTCATACTATTGTTTAGGTAATAGAAAAATATAAAAATTATACAAATACATTATTGAAAATATTGTATAATTGCAATCGACAGTTTAATCTCATGTGTAACATGCAACTATTTTTACATATTTATCAATTATACAAACACATCGACAAATCGACAGTTTGAATGCCTGCTGTACCTACCTCCACAGTGTAGTTACAATATTTTACCGGACGGCACTGGCTGTTTCTGTATATTGCGTGCACTTATAGGTACGTAGTATATGTGGGACGCCACTCACACACCTTTGACCTAGGCCACGCCCTTACTTCTTTATAGACACGCCCCCTATACTAAAATCTTAGGAACAGTACTCCTCTTAAGTTTAAATTCAATAAAACTTATGTTAATTTGTATGCGTAATGTAGTAAAATACGTAACCAAATCTGAAGTATCAATTGTAGGTATGTTGTAAATTAATTTTCAATCACAGCGATAAATAATATGCTAGAATATTCACAAAAATTGATTTTATTATGTAAATTATTAAATTTTATTAATATTACTACACATTTTTTTGCATTTCTCCTATAGGTAGTTTACCTACATTTTAAAAATATTTAATTCAAACCATCACGCTATGTCCCATCAGAGGGCTGATTTTGTATGAAACACCAAAAGTTTTCTTAACTCTTGTCTTAACTCCCGAGAAATCTCGGAATTTGGTATTTTCTATGGAATTTTCCGGTGTTAACTCCGTGAGAAAACTGAAGGGGGCGTGACCCAAAATTCTAGTATAAATTTGCCATATGTAAATAAAATTTCTACATCCAGTTTAATTTACATATGGCAATCTCGTACATTTACCCGCATTTCTCAGATTTTGACAGTTTATCGTGTGTTTTTTGCTTATTTTATTAAACTTTAGCAAGGTATATACTCTATTTTCATTCATTGTTTTGTATTTCATATCTTATTCACTCGATGCTTTTTATAAATAACATGTTTTAAATAACATTGATTTGAAATTGTGTTACGTCAAACGACTCAATTTTGAACAATTTTATGTTATGAAAGTATTATATTATGATGTTTAGTTATCTTCATATTATTATAGCACAATGTGCCTTTAAATACTATTTATTGAAATGTACTTTCAAAACTAACTCCAATATTTTTTTCATTTGTTTAAATTTAAACATTTCATTATATACATTATAACAATGTAATAATGGGGACACGGAAGGAGCCTTCACGTAGATTGAGTTTCGGTTAACTTCGGAAAAGCAATCGGGCGTCCCTGGAAACGGCAGAATGCCGGCCAATCCTTCCACCACCGGAGCACCAACCAAAATAACGAGCTTTTCAAAAAGGCCTTTTTCAAGGCCAACTCTACTGACAATTTCGATTAATATCGAAGGCTTATCAACTGACAAGGAAAATCTGCTAAGCAATATTTGTAATGAAAATAACTGTGACATCATGCTGCTACAGGAGACACATAGAGGGGTCGAGGGTCGTAGACCGAAAATTGAGGGAATGAAACTGGTGTTGGAAAGACCACATGACAAGTATGGTAGTGCCATATTTGTTAAAAATAACATCAGTGTGGTCTCAGCGAGCTTAACCTGCAAAGATGATATCGAAATCCTCACAATCAAAGCTAACAAATGCACAATCACATCTGTCTATAAACCACCTCTGAAGCCATTTGATTTTGAAGAACCTGAAAACTTCAATACTCATCCAGTAAAAATAGTGATGAGAGACTTTAACAGTCATAGTACTGCATGGGGTTACCAGGAGACAGATGAAAATGGCGAAAAACTTGAAAACTGGGCAGAGGGTCGAAATCTTAAATTGCTGTATGATCCTAAACAGCCGGCATCATTTATGAGTGGAAGGTGGCGAAAGGGTTACAACCCGGATAATATTTGGGTTAGTGACAGAATCGCCCATCAAGCAACTAAACATGTACTGCCGCCAATACCAAAAACACAGCACAGACCAATTATGTGTGTGATAGACCTGAGACTGTTCCATTTGTGAGAAGGTTCAACTTTTAAAAGGCAAATTGGGTATTTTTCTCTAGAGAACTGGATCAAGAAATTGTAAAGTTGGAGCCAGATCCAAAATCTTATGATGACTTTGTCACACTTGTTAAGAAAATAGCCAGAAAACATATACCCCGAGGCTGCAGAACTGAATATATAGCGGGTATTAACGAGGACTCTAAGTCAATACTGGAGAGGTACCAGAAGCTATACACAGAAGATCCATTCTCCGAGGAGACCATCCAAGCCGGGGAAAGGGTAATGCAAGCTGTCTCTCAATCAAGAACAAATAGATGGTGTAAATTAGTATCCGACTTGGACATGAAGCAAAACAGTGGGCGTGCATGGAAACTGATCAAAAACCTTAATAATGATCTACAAGCACCAACCCTAGGTCTGAACCAAGTAACACCAGACCAAGTAGCGCTCCACCTACTCCTAAACGAAAAAACACCGAGCCAGAGAAAGATCAAAATCCAAAGAGATACAGAAAATGAAATTAGTATTTTAAGCAACCCATTTGATACTGACGAGTTTAAACGTGCCATTGCCCATATGAAAGACAACAAAGCAGCCGGCCTGGATGATATCCGAACAGAGCAAATAAGGCACTTTGGACCTCGCACTTTGGAATGGATGGGAAAGATGATGAACAGGTGTGCGACGACATTCTGTATCCCGAAGCTATGGCGGAAGGCGATGGTTGTCGCCCTTTTAAAGCCGGGTAAAGAGCCATCGGACCCAAAAAATTTCCATCCCGTGTCATTGCTGTGTCATCTCTTCAAAGCTATGGAGAAAATGATTTTAACCAGGGCCTTTGGAACGATTGAGGATAAAATTATAAAAGAACAAGCAGGTTTTATGCCTGGCAGATCCTGCTGTAGCCAAGTTCTCAATCTTACCCAACATACTGAAGATGGTTTCGATAAAGGTATGATCACTGGAGTTGCCTTCATTGATCTATCGGCAGCATATGATACCGTGAACCACCGTCGACTTCTGTGGAAAATTTATAATACCACGAAAGATTATCAGCTTACCAAGCTCGTGGAATGTTTCCTACACAACAGAAGATTCTACGTCACTCTTCAGTCCAAAAGAGCCGCTGGAGAAACCAGAAAAATGGGCCTTCCGCAGGGTAGTGTGCTTGCACCAATCCTTTATAATATATACACTAACGACCAACCCCCAAACAAGGCAATTCATATATGCAGATGATACTGCTGTAGCAGCACAAGCAAAAACGTTTGACGAAGTGGAAGGAAAACTGTCAACAACTCTCCAAGATTTGGCTATATATTACAAGGATAATCACCTGAAGCTAAATCCAGCGAAGACTCAAGTCTGTGCCTTCCACCTCAGAAATAGGGATGCGGGAAGAAAGATAAGAGTATGGTGGCAGGGTCAGGAACTGGAACACAGTGACGCACCAAAATATTTGGGTGTTCGACTGGACCGATCCTTGACTTTTAGGAGGCATTGTGAAGAGGTCGAGAAGAAGGTATGTGCCAGAAACAACATCATAAGAAAGCTTACCAGCACAAAGTGGGGAGCCCAACCCCATGTCCTAAGAACCTCGGCACTGGCACTGTGTTTCTCCGCTGCTGAATATGCTGCACCAGTATGGTACAACTCATCACACGCAAAAAGGGTAGAGCTGATAGAAAAAATCTGCTGCCAGTTTAAGAATCAGCACATTACGTATATCTAAACCCAGTTCTTAGATCTCAGGCACCAATTTTTTTTTTAATTTTGTTGGCCTGTGTTATGGATGAAATAATTCACGTAAATAGTCAATTTTACAATATCAAACTCGCGTGCATAGAAAATATAGAAGTAAATACAAATTATTTAATATTTTAAGATATTTGGTTTTCCAACTGTCGATTCGTTCATGAGAATTCATTTTATGTGAGTTTTGTGTGTCTGTGTGTGTGTGTGTGTGTGTGTGTGTGTGTGTGTGTGTGTGTGTGTGTGTGTGTGTGTGTGTGTGTGTGTGTGTGTGTGTGTGTGTGTGTGTGTGTGTGTGTGTGTGTGTGTGTGTGTGTGTGTGTGTGTGTGTGTGTGTGTGTGTGTGTGTGTGTGTGTGTGTGTGTGTGTGTGTGTGTGTGTGTGTGTGTGTGTGGTGTGTGTGTGGTGTGTGTGTGTGTGTGTGTGTGTGTGTGTGTGTGTCCCTTATAACTTTTGATCCGCTCAATTTACAGAGCCCAAATTTTTAGAATATATAAACAGTTATAGGCCTACAAAACTTTTATACTCAAAAGTGTGAATTTTAGTTTCAGTCAGGGGTTATCAACTTTTGAAATTTTGGTTTATTTTTCCATATATCACAGAAACAATAAAAGCTAGAACGCTGAAATTTGGTATAAACATAGACAAATACAAAATCTAAAATTATTTTTTTTTAAAAAAAATCCAGGGTTTCTCAAACATTTTTTAGTAAGAAAAATATTTTTTTATGATAAATTTATTTTATTTTTATTTTTTATTTTTATTTTATATATTTCGGTAAACATACAGCAATACAAAACAAAAATCTTATACACATATAACCAAAAAATTAGCCAGCAAAGTTTACATAATATTACTATTATCTCATGTACATTAAAAAAGATAAATCATAAGAACTGAAACTAAAAGTGTAAAAGAAAAAATTGAATGAGTTATGCTTGATTAATGGGAAAAGGAAAATGAGGACAGTAAGGGCGGGGGGGGGGGCGCACGCACTACGATGACGCTCGAAGTAAAGAGTTTGTAATGGAAGTCCTAAAATTTAAAAACGTATTATGAAACAAATCAATGTCGTTGAAACCGTTAAATGTATTACATGATCTGTATATAAAAGAGTTCTGAGCATAGTTGGTATCGCAGCCGGGAGGTCTGAAGGTATGGGCAGTTCTTGTAAGCCTTATTGGTACATGTACGGCCAGTTTACTCAACAAGAGGCTCGAATCTGCAATATTGTTTGTAATCTTATATAAGAACATCATGTCGGCCAGTGTGCGTCGGTTCTCTAAAGAAATTAGTCCATGATATTTAGCGGATTGGGTTGAGCTGTTGAATGCCTGTCTTTCTCGAAAATCTAAATGTTTGAGAAGTTTATTTTGTAGCTTCTCTATCCTATCTATATAAGTTGTGTATCGTGGGTTCCACACAACAGATGCGTATTCTAAACAGCTACGGACATAGGCATAATACAAAATCTTAATAGTTTTTGATGACTTAAAAGGTTTAGATACTCTTATGATAAAGTTCAATTGTTTGTATGCTTTTTCCATAATTTTATCTACGTGACTTTTGAAAGTCATTTTTGAATCGAGTAACACTCCAAGGTCTCTTATTTCATGCTTTCTGCCAAGCGTTTTATTATTGATAGAGTAGTTTTCCAGAACAACATACTTAGAACGAGTAAAAGTGATAATGTTGCATTTATCAGTATTCAAAAACAAACTGTTTTTGGAGCAATATTCATATAAGCGGTTTAGGTCGGATTTTAAAGCTAGTGAATCATTTTGTGTACATATTTTTTTAAAAAATTTAATATCATCCGCATATACTATAAAATTAGAAGAGGAAAAACAATTTGAGATATCGTTTATATATAATATAAAGAGAATAGGACCCAAATGAGAGCCCTGAGGCACTCCTGAACTGCACGTCCTAAATTCTGACCTAAAATTATTTATTGTCACTGCTTGTAGCCTGTGTTTGATGTATGAGGTTAACCATCTTAGTAAATTTCCATGTATACCATAAACTTCAAGTTTGTGTATTAATATATCATGATTAATCTTATCGAACGCTTTCGAAAAGTCTGTATAGATTGCGTCAACACGCCCACCTGCTTTCATGGACGACAGTATATATTCTGTATATTCTAACATGTTAGTTTCCACTGATCTCCCAGGGAAAAATCCATGTTGATTTGGTATAATGAATCGCTTAATTAAAGGTGTTATTTGCTCAACCACAATTCTTTCCATAAGTTTACTAAATATAGAGAGCTTAGAAATTGGTCTATAGTTTTTTATATCATGTTTATCGCCGGCCTTATAAATAGGCGTAACATAAGATCTCTTCCAATACGACGGAAAAACGCCTGTGTGGAAGGATAAATTGAAAAGATACGATAAAGGACTTGCCAGTTCAGAAGCCCAGTTTCTTATGAATAAAGGTGGTATGCCATCTGGACCCGGGCCCTTACTCAAATCTAGGCTCTTCAATCTCTTCAAAACATCTGGTTCCGAGAACGTCACACCACTTATATCCACCTCACCTGAGCAAACAACGTCAGGCATATCGGGTGTATTGACCGTAAACGCCGATTGAAAGAAATCACTAAAGAGATTACATATAATATTGATATCACTAGTTGTTAAATTGTTATAGAATATGTCACGAGGGTATGCAGAGTGTGGTTTATTTGATTTTATGTAAGTGTGCAGTCGTTTTGGGTTAGAGGCGATAGAAATTTCTATTTGACTGACATAGTTTTCGAAACATTCAGCTTGGAGGATCTTTTGTCTAGAGCGTAGTAAAGAAAATTCGTCGTAATAAACTGGAGAACCTGTTTTTTTCCACTTCTTATGTGCCTTAAGTTTTTCTTTGATGACATTAATAAGAGGTTTAGTATACCATGATGGAAATCTTTTAATACTTTGGATAAGCCTGGATGGTATAAATTTAGAAATGCATTCGTTCAGAATTCTGTGGAAATCGTTCGTGGATTGTTCAATATCGCTACTAAACAAAGAATTCCAATCAATGCCAGACAAAAACTGTTTAATAGGTGCATAATCTGCCTTATGAAAGAGTTTTACTAATCTAGGACAGTTTTTAATAAAAATTTCACTATCTACGGATAAAGTTATTAATAGGGGCTTGTGATGAATGTCCATGTGAATAAGTAGATCAGTACTCTCAGAAACACTACAAATAGTATTCGACAACACAAGGTCCAATATTCTACCGTTTATATTTGTGATGCCATTGTACTGTTTTAAATCACTATAAGAAATGAAATCCGCAATGAGAGAACCGACACAGTCACTGAAATACGAAGGTGAAAAATAATTAAATTCATTTTTGTATATCCATGTTATATTGGATAAATTAAAATCACCTGTTATCACAAATGAGTCTTCGGAGTAGTTAATGATTTCTTTAGAAGTGTTTTCAAAAAAAGTGCTAAGTTGACTTCTATAATTTTCACCTTGCGGCAAGTAAACACAGCAAAGGTTTATACGCACCTTTTGGTTCGGATGTTGAATAGTTACCCAAATATCCTCGCTACAACAAGACAAATCAGTATTAAGCCTTGCTGACAAGCTAGACTTCACTGCAATGAGCACACCTCCACCAAGCCTTTGACCTGTTGCATCATAATCGCGGTCTCTACGAAAAACGTTATACCTATGGTCAAAAAGTTCATAATCATAAAAGTTTTTATTTAACCAAGTCTCTGTGAGACAAACTATGTCGTAATTATTATTCAGTACGTTGCTCTTGAATACATGTGTTTTCGTTCTGAGACCTCTAACATTCTGATAGTATATTGTAAGATTCATAGTAAGGTTGATATAATAGAAGAAATCAAAACTCCACGACAGGGTCCAAGTACGCGCGCATACGTGTAAAGGATATATGTGTGAGTGGGAAAACAAGCATCATAAAAACAAGTATAGTTAATAAAGTGGATAAGGTGAAAACAAAGATTCATAAATAGAAGTAAATGAGAAAAACAAGTAATACAAAACAAAAAGGATATGATACAACAATTAATGAGGGCATCTTCCTGGAGTCAGCAATGGGGAAGGCAAAAAGAAGTCACGATAACTTTCCAAGATCGGAAGCACGCTTAATTAGAATAGCGGGGGATTTTGAATTTTTTCTTACATATATGTTGCATCGTTTAACCCAGCAATACTGGTATTCTCTTGATTTAGCTAGTTCCTTTGCTCGCTTCAGAAGTCGCTTATTATTGACGGTCAGATGGTAGTTTAGGAAAATACGAGTATTAGATTCTCTCCCACCAAATCCCAAATCTTTAGTCAGAAGGCCGTTGGTTTTCTTTTTGACAGCTGAAATGAAATTGTCGACTATATCTCTATTCGTAAACTTCGCAATAATTTTGTTGCCCTTGACACCATCTGTATTCCAAGGTGTGACCCTCCGGCAAAAAATAATGTCGTGGGGATTCATAGTGACACTAAGTTTACTTGCCATGTCTTGAACAATATTTACAAGAGATTCATCATTAGTTTGCGGCCGATATTTCCAAATTATTTATTCTCTGATACTGTTCCTTTTCATTGCTTTCATCCGTAAGCACATCGATTCGCGTCCTCAATTCCACGACCTCACGCTCCAGAGTCTCCTCACGCTGCACTCCGCCGTTTTTGTAGAGGTCCTCCAGTCTAGTCTCAAGCATATCCATTCTCGCCTCACTCACGTCAAATCTTCTCTCCATCTCATCGATTAGGTTGAGCTTTGACTCGACAGCCCTAGATCTTTCAACCAGCGTGTCCATTACCGCCTTACTGGACTCAACACTGGCTTTAAGATCCTCGAACTGCTTTAGAATCCCACCAAAATCTGCCCTCAAAGATGCTAGAAGTAGCATTATGTCAGTATTTGTCGGATCAGTTGGCAGGACAACAGCAAGGCTACCGGAAGCTCCAACACTCGCAGTTGTAGGTGAAGATGTAGAAATTGATCTTGTATCTGAATTCTTACAAGACATGCATTTATAAGAGGCCTTTGTCATTACGGACATTTTTTTGTAATTAGATTCGGTGGTGCCAACGCAGGTATAATGAAAATATAGCTCGCACCTACTGCACCGAAGTTGCTTTTTCGGGCTAATTGAATGAGCACATCTGGTACACGGAACCTTCTCTCCTGGACCTGGCATGGTGCGGTGGATACTGTTATAGTATATATCAAATTATGTATGTAAGATAGTCATTTAGATGTAGAACGAAAAAACAAAATTAAAACAAAAATGCTTGTTAGAACGGAGTTTATGAGACAATCGATATGCGGGTACTTCAATGTACTTTTGTATAATATTAGTATGGGAAAATGTTATTTATGGATGTAGCACTTTCTGTGTTTATAGTACACTATTGCCCTCGCGAACTTTTTTGTGTGTTTTTTTCTGCTCTTTCAGATGGTATATATGAATGTCCAGGAAAAATATTATTATATTCAGCGTTTAAGGAAAATAATTTTTTCCGGATAAAACTCGGTATATTTCCACAACCATATATTTTTTAAATAATCTAATAACTATTGAATACTGCAGTATATGAGAGGAATGAAACTGTATATTTAAGATTTTAATTGGAAAAGTTTGGAAAATTTTCACGACAGAAAATTGAGTTTTTCTAGGAAAATATTAGGTTCACAATATGGCCACCGCGAGGTTTTTTTTGTGGGAAATGAGTCTCTATCACGTAGAAGTGATTTTAACTCCGAGTGTTCACTAATAAGGTAGCAACTTCGAGTTTTCCTAAAATTTTCGTTCACTTTTCACTTTCACATATAAAAACTTTATTATTTTCACAGATTTTCTCAAACTTTTAGCACCTTCAAATGCACAATTTTCCGGCGAGTAGAAATATATGTATGTGTATAGGGTTTCGTAACATTTTAGCACAGAGACAAACGAATTAACACACAGCGTACTAAGAGCGGTTCGACGCAACCTGCTTTCTTTGTACTTTTATGAGTTTAACTGCCTATATTTCCAGATTTTTTAAAAATATCAAAAAAAGCCGAAACACCCCAACTAGACAATTTAATTTTATATAAAAAATATTAACATTGTATTAGCACATCTCAAATTTTTTTTAATAAATTTTATAAAAATTGAATTTAGTGACGACATTGCTTCATACAATTTGTATGGCAATCGCCTACACACAATATCTAAGAAGACTTAATTGTTTGATACTAATCTCCAAACATAGATAACATACCATCATTCTGTTTTCATATTCTGGGTAGGATCAAAGAACTGACCTCCATTCTATCCTATCTTGACATACATACATATGTAGGTACATGTGTTGTATAGAAAATCAAATATCTTAAAATATTAAATAATTTGTATTTATGGGATTATAGTTTGGTACTTATTCTTCAACTATACATACTATCGCTATCGACAGTTGGATCTCATGTGTTACATGCAACTAGTTTATACAACACATGTACCTAGGTATGTATTTCAAGATAGGATAGTATGGAGGTCAGTCCTTTGATCCTACCCAGAATATGAAAACAGCATGATGGTATGTATGTATGTTTGGAGATTAGTATCAAACTATTAAGTCTTCTTAGATATTGTGTGTAGGCTACTGCCATACATATTGTATGAGGCAATGTCGTCAAAATTGTGAAAAGAAATTTGAGATGTGCTAATACAATGTTAATATTTTTTATAAAAAATTAAATTATCTAGTTGGAGTGTTTCGGCTTTTTACGATATTTAAAAAAAATGGAAATATAGGCAGTTAAACTCATAATTTTAACATAAAAAAAATATTTTTCGTAATAAAAAATGTTTGAGAAACCCTGGAATTTTTTTGGAAAAAGAAATTTGAGATTTTGTATTTGTCTATGTTTATACCAATTTTTAGCGTTCTACCTTTTATGGTTTTTGAGATATATGGAAAAATAAACCAAAATTTCAAAAGTTGATAATCCCTGACTGAAACAAAAATTCACAATACTGAGTACAAAAGTTTTGAAGGTCTATAACTGTTTATATATTTTGAAAATTTGGGCTCTATAAATTGAGCGGATCAAAAGTTATAAGGGACACACACACACACACACACACACACCACACACACACACACACCCACACACAGACACACACACAAAACTCACATAAAATGTTCTACTCCAAATTCTGAGTAAATCCATGTATGGGAACATATATGTTGCGAGGCCTCTAGTTGGTGTTATTAGCATGCAAAAAGTCCACTACGCCGTACAAAATCTTCCTTCGTACACGCATCTTGGCGTGATAATGTCGATTCATTCAGAGAATTGAATTCTCATGAACGAATCGACAGTTGGAATATCCAAACTAACTAGGTTACTATTTTCAAAATGATTCGTTTTGTAATAATGATGCAATTTCAAATTGAAAAAATAGGTACCTACGTTGACAGTAGTCACCCTCTTAAATTAAAAAAATGATATGCCAATGGTTTTCATATAAAGCATAAAACTATGTTAACGAATTATCTTAATCAATTACGTATCTACATACAACTATAGGAAGATACCTACTTAAATCATTTTATTTGATTATACAGTGCAACCAGTTTTAGATGCATATTGCATCAGACTTGATTTTGTGGCATACCATGAATGAATATGGTTTTCGTAAATTTAAATTTATCACAATAGTAAAAATGTCGGTTTCGCGTTATTTTTTTCTATTTCTAGTTATTTTGTATCTTCAAACAAAAACATCAACAGCGCTGGTATGTATCTAAGTGTTTATATTTATATTTTATTTGTTGGTAAATTCACAGAATATAATATATACCATTGTGCAAATAATCCTTAAAATATAAATGTATTCAAATTAATATATTATTTATACTTTGATATATATTTTAATTACGATATTATTTATATTTTGATTCAAAGTTAAATGCAATCAGTGAGTGTAAAATTTAAATATATTTTTTAAATGTTTAAAAATTTATTTTTAAGATAACATAAGGCAAACTTTTACCTATTTTGATAAACATTAATATGTAGAAAGAGGTATTTCATAATCAAGTTGATATATTATAAAAAAAATATCATTATAACAAGTTAAATCAATACACAGCATAATAAGTAGGTATTTAGTTTTTTTAGTAAAGGAAGAAACGCACAAAAAGAAGTGCAAAATTCAAAATCGATTCTTTTTCTTCCCTATGTGCGGAACAAGTCCTCCACACGCCTCACTCCGGTCCACTCCCGATTATTACGGAGCCAGGATACCTGGTTCCGGCCGACCCCTCTACGGCCCTCAATCTCCCCTTTTATGATCAACTGTAAGATCGTGTATTTTTCTCCTCTCATTATGTGACCAAAATATGAAGTCTTACGGAGCTTGAATGTCGTGAACAACTGTGTCAGTATTAGCTCTACGCTCACCATGTCGGTCCAGGATATCCTTAGCATTCTACGGCGAATCCACATTTCTAACGCTTCCAGACGGTTTATGGTACCAACCTTGAGGGTCCATGCCTCAACACCGTAGATCAGGAACAACCATACACAGCATTTGATCATCCTTTGGCGTAGTTTCAGATTTATGTCGTCGTTTCAGAAGAGATTTATTATTTACTAAAAGAATTACGGATTACCTGAATTTTATTTCAATATCAGGGTCAAGGTTTTCAGTACCTAGTAATATTGCTCAGGTATTTAAATTATCTCATCCTTTCAATGTCAACACCGCCCAAATTGTGTAGTACATTTGATTGGCTGTCCCGACTAAAAATCATCATTGTGGTCTTGCTGACATTCATATTCAAACCGAAGCGTTCACCAGCGGAGTTGATTATATTTAGGAGTTGTTGGAGGTCCTCAGCACTATCTGCAAGTGAAACAGTATCATTTGCATATCTTGTGTTCCTGATGGCACTAGCATTATCTGCAAGTGAAACAGTGTTATTTGCATATCTTGTGTTCCTGATGGCACTATCATTATCTGCAAGTGAAACAGTGTTATTTGCATATCTTGTGTTCCTGATGGCACTAGCATTATCTGCAAGTGAAAAAGTGTTATTTGCATATCTTGTGTTCCTGATGGCACTAGCATTATCTGCAAGTGAAACAGTGTTATTTGCATATCTTGTGTTCCTGATGGCTACACTGTATACCTACCTTAACTCTTATATCCACATCAGCAAGCGCCTGTTTGAAGAACAGATCAGAGTACATATTGAACAGTGTAGGTGACAATACACATCCCTGCCGGACTCCCCGCTGTATGTGAATAACAGCAACAGTGCGGAATATACTGGAGTGGTTTCCAGTTGCCTACTCCAGGAATTTTTCTGTCGGGGTTGCCTTCCCTTAGCTGGTGAAATCCGGTTTTGTGGCGCCGCACATTCGCCATTCGTCCACTTTCTGTCTGCTATGATCAAGATGGTAAGGTCTGTGGTCACATTGCCCGGGGTTCGCGGGATCACAAGGATCACTCTAGGACCCCAGGAAGTTGGACTTACTGAAAGTGTAGCTGATGTTATGCAAGATGGCGTCTATCGGTATTTTATAGGTACATACCTTCCAGCAGAGTATGTCCCACCGTTGCCCTTCCAGTCATTCGAACACCCATCGATTAACACACATAAAATTCATATAAGCAAAAAACCTATAAATATTTATTTTAATCGAATTATGATTATTCCAATCTCATACCAATAAAAAAACTTCTTTTTTTATTCAGTTTAATTACCATGCAGTTTTGGAGTGGGAAAATGTGACATATGTGAATCCAAAATATTTGACTGTACATTATCACTCATTGGACAGGGCCAATCGATCAGCTCCAGCAGCACTCAATTTAAACTTCACCTTACTGAGGCCCTGGGATAATAATGTAACGGTAAGTCACTGCGACTAGTAAACATCTTATATTGATTTGGTAAATCAGGACTTTACTAAATAATATGTCCTATTCTGATTCGTTTCCATATCTTTAGATGTCATAGAACTCCATGTGATAATTATATCCATGATATGGGTAATCACAACCCTCACGATTACCCATATCATCGATATAATTAATATATGGATTTCTATAATATCTTGTTATAGAACTCCATATTATAATTATATCCATGATATGGGTAATCACGAGGGTTTTTATTTCGCCGGTTGGACCAGACTTTCCCCCCCAGAAATTTTCGCGATTGCGATGAACTCGATAACTCAACGTAAGTTTAACAATATACATACCACCATGCCATGTTCCTTACATGGTAAGCAGAGGGAACTTCGCGCCATAATCATCTATTCCTGGCTTACTTTACATCCATGTATCGTTTCATACATGTACGTCAGTTGTTCAAGCTTCTTATGTTTTCTTCTTTCAAAATATCATCACATCTGGCCCTTACTTGTGACAGTAACACTTACATTATTTTACGTTTGCTTTTATGTTTTAGTTTCAAATAAAGGCGTATGAAAAACGAAATAATCAGTACAAAGAAAGTATTATTTTTATTGAAGTCAATTTGTGTGAGGCCCTATCTACCGACAAATTCATAATGAATATAGTTAGTCATTATGGAAATTTTCCTAGAAAATGTCCGATGGTATGAATTATGTTAAATATTTACCTTTTATAAATTAATATTTTTTTATAAACATTTGTTTAAACATAAATATGTAAATAGGTAAAATCAGTATAACAACAATACTTATTGATAAGTATAAAGTATTGAATATCAAAGGAATTAAAAAAAAATCAAATTAAGGTCTGAAAAATCTAATTAAGGAATACCTATTGACGAAAATAATAAACAATCAAAACATTTTTTTGTGATACAAAACCAATATTTATATGGTATGGTTACATCTCAGTAGAAAATAAGCAGAAATATATTTTTTCCTTTAAATAAACGGGTTAATAATTATATTTTTTTCTAATAATTGTGTCATGAGAAATGACCTCCGTGGCACAGTTGGTAAGCCGTTTGGTTTCTGTGCGGGCGTCCTGGGTTCGATCCCCAGCAGAGGAGAAATTTATTTAAATTAATTTCTCACGCTAATATTGCTTCTATGGGCTGGAAAAACTGGTTAGTTGTAAGAAATTGTCATATGGCAATAAACTCGTCACTTGCGTAGGGTGCAAGGAAGTGTTTATTATTATTATAACTCTGTGTCATTATATTCAACAGGCTGGTTACATTTATATAAAGGATTATTATATAAACGATTTAAGTCAAACCTTTGGACTACCACCATCAAATTGGAAATTCGTCTCTAAGTTCTTTACAGCAAAAACTAAGATACCTATTGCAGAAATCGAGACGGTTATTGATATAAAGGACAAAGGACCTGTTTTGAGAAGGAACAAGAAAAAACATTTTAATTAGAATAATATTTTTATACTTTTTTTTTTAAATTATTATGTAAATATAATATGTACTGAATTAATAAGTACATATTAGCGTGTGTTAAAAATCTATATACATATGTAAATGTTTTACTAAGTTGAAATAATCAATAGGTATGAGGTAGTGGTTTTCACCACATCTTTCTCCGTACATGCACCCCGACTTTGGAATCACACCCCATCGTAACTTCGAGTTTCATTTACACTTCCCATTTTCAAAATAAATCTGAGAAATCATTTCCTTAAACATAACACTTAAATTTGTCTCCTTATCCTATTTTTGTCCCCCCCTCAACTCTTTCCTCCGTTTTTTTATTATTTTTGTTTTGTGTTTCATTATATATTTTATTCATATAACTTGGTATATACGTGTCATTAAAAAGTATGCTCCACCAAATGAATAAGATTGGTTGAAAGATATTGCCATTTAGCAATAAGTCCACCATTGTGCACATGTGTACAAAATGTTTTAAATAAATGAATAAATATTTCGTGCCCAGATTCCATGTACCATTCCATGTACTAGATGTAGATTCATCTAAATAGACTTGCTTCATCATGTACCTACCTACCTAACTATTGTTTCCATGTTCCCATATTAAGAATTTATATATTATGTTATCCTGCAGATATATGTACATATGTACCTATTGGGTACTAGTTCGATTATTATATTTTTGTTTATTTACTAGTTGCATGTAACACATGAGATCCAACTGTCGATGGCGATAGCATGTAGGTATAATTGAAGAATACTTACAAAACTTAAAACTAAAGATATTTTGTTTTCCATATAAAACATGTAGGTATGTATGTCAGGATAGGATATTATGGAGTACATACTTTTTTTCTTACCCAGAACACGAAAACAGGATGTTAGTATGCATGTTTGTTTGGAAATAAAGTATCAAGTAGATATTGTGTAGTGTATACTGCCTTACAAATTACATGCAACGATGTCGTCACTCAATTAAATTTTTATAGAAATTGTTAAAAAAAGTTCGAGATGTAGTACCTACTGAAATGTTAATAGGCAAATTAAATTATCTAGTTGGGGTGTTTCTGATTTTTTCGATAATTTTATTAACTTTGGAAATATAATCAGTTAAACAAACACATTTTTATCAAAAAAAAAATTTTTTTTCTTGATAAACTGGAATTTTTTTGAACAATGAGTTTGTGATTTTGTATTTTTCTATATTCATACCACTTTTTAGGTTTCTTACTTATATAGTTTTTGAGATATATGGAAAAATAAAGTAAAAATTCAAAGGTTGCTAACCCCTGACTAAAACAAAAATTTAAAATTCTAAGTACAAAAGTTTTGTAGTAGGCTCTGTAAATTGAGGAAATCAAAAATTATATGCCCCCCCCCCCCACAGACAGACAAAAAACACACAAAATATTCTACTTCAAATTCTGAATTCATCCACACGTAGAACATATATGCTACGAAGCCTCTAAGATGGTGTTTTTGGCATGCAAGAAGTCCAATACACCATACAAAATGTTCCTTCATACACGCGAGAATTTCAAGATAATTTCATTCTCTTGAACGAATCGACAGTTGGATAATATTACACCTGTCTTTGCATGTATATAATATTGCTACTTTATATTTTTTTAAATGATATTATATATACTCAAAAAAAAATTATAGTTTTAAGTGGATTTTAGTTTGTATTAAAGCATAAATTTAAGAAAAAAGTTAAATACATACTGAGCCAAATATAATCATAATATTAAATGTATATTATATATTTTTTACTAAACTCCTTTCCTTCTGTACCTAGGAATACCTACGTTACTTCTCTAAGAAATCAAGAAATCCTTTTAAAAAAAAGTAAAGGTAAGATTAAACGATGGGTTATTGCCATAGAAAATACATTTATTTTAGCACCTCTATCCATTTCAAGTCGGGAAATTTGATTTATGATTAAATTCAATTTACCTACGACATCTGTGCATTCATTGTAGAACAAATAAAATGTGGTGGTAGAGAAGCTTTGCTTTTAGTATTGTATATCACGTTTAGATGGCATAAATAATAAATATTTTCATCTCGTGTTACGATATTCGTACACGACAATCTCCGAATCCGCCCGGCCGATTTTAATGTAATTATCTAAATCTGTGGTTGCTTCCGGATTGAAAGATAAGATAGTTTTGAACCCTAGGTGGCGCTGTTTTAGCCCGTTTTTGAGATCTAAAAAATATTTTCATTGTTTCAACGAATTTATTATAATAAGTATATATTTTTAGATTTATTATCTAAAATATATATAACCACAATTTTTTATTTCAAAAAACCTTCAAATTATAGATTCTTTAACGGAAGTAGGTACCTACGTTATTATTAATCAATTACTCTATCCAAACTATGTATAATTCAAATTTTGTTTTCGAAGCACCAAGTTTATCTAAAGTAATAAAGCAATCAAAATGTTAGTGTCTGTGTGTGTGTGTGTGTTTGTCTCACGCTTTCTGAAAAACCAAGAGCATCTAAAAATCTAATTTATGTGCGAACGTGTACCAGTATACCTGATGCAGTGTCACGCTAAAAATAATGCGATAAAAATGCTGAATTTTAAAAATATTTCAATAATTATTTTTTTCATACAAAATTTTCCAAGTCATATCTGTCAAAAAAGTGTACATTTTGCACGCAAATATCTGTTAGTTTAAAAGTTATAAGTACGTATTTACACGAAAAAAATATATTTTCAAGTATAACTTAGCGTTTAAGTGAAATACATGGTGAATATTTTGTATAATTATAATGTATAACTTATTTTTAAAGTAAGCGTTTTGTACATAAACGCCGCCATTTTAATATCTTTTCATACAATATTTCATTTTCCTACCGAATGAATATGTTCTTGAAAATAATAAACCTTTGAAATAAATGTAATTATGAAATAATAAAATAAAACACAAGACATTACAGCAAGTTTTAAGACATATATTGTAAAAATGTGCTTATTATTAGTAAAGATATAGGCATAATAAAATTGCATAATTTGTAAATAATATTTGATTTTTCTGACAATTTTCATTTTTATGGCATCGAACAAACCAATGTAGGTACCTACATATTCAAAAAAGTCTCAAACCATTTGATATAGTTTTAACGTATTGGAATGGTTACTATGGTAACGGAAAGATTCTGATATTCAAATAAAATTTGTTATGAATAGAATTTCTTTAGAATATTGTTGTAGGTAGGTACCTACCTATTACTATTTACTTACAAATCTACAATATACTGATTTCCTATCGGAAAATTGTATGCGATGTACTCCTAAACCGTTTGTCCGATTACAATGAAACTTTGGTGAATTGTCGAGCGTGTGCCCGGGATGGTTTCTGGATTTAAACTTTTTGCTTATTCTTCTTCTTCTTCGTGTATTTGGTCATTTAACCTATGAAGGGGGAGTATCCTGGGAAAAGAAGGTCCGACTGTCCCTCCATCTCTTCGCAGGTCTTCCAGGACGGTTTGTGGATTTTAACTTTTTTCTTCTTCTTCTTCATCGTGTATTTGGTTATTTTACCTATGAAGGTGGACTATCCTGGGAGAGGAAGGTCCCACTTTCCGACCATCTCTTCACAGGTTTCTGGGTTTAAACTTTTTTCTTTTTTTTCTTCATCGTGTATTTGGTCATCTTACCTATGAAGATGAACTATCCTGGGAGATGAAGGTCCAATTTTCCTTCCATCTCTTCGCAGGTTTCTGGATTTAAACTATTTTCTTCTTCTTCTTCATCGTCTATTTAGTCATTTTACCTATGAAGGTGGACTAACCTGGGAGAAGAAGGTCCAATTTTCCTTCCATCTCTTCACAGGTTTCTGGATTTAAACTTTTTTCTTCTTCTTCTTCTTCTTCTTCATCGTGTATTTTTGGTCATTTTACCTATGAAGTTGGAGAATCCTGGGAGAAGAAGGTCCAACTATCCTTCCATCTCTTAGCAGGTCTTCCAAGACGGTTTCTGGATATAAACTTTTTTATTCTTCTTCTTCATCGTGCATTTGGTCATTTTACCTATGAAGGTGGACTATCCTGGGAGAAGAAGGTCCAATTTTCCTTCCATATCTTCGCAGGTATCTGGATTTGAACTTTTTTCTTCTTCTTCTTCGTGTATTTAGTCATTTTACCTATGAAGGTGGAGTATCCTGGGAAAAGAAGGTCTTTTCATCTCTTCGCGGTTCTTCCAGGATGGTTTCTGGATTTAAACTTTTCTTAACCGACTGAAGAGACGGGATGTAATAAATGAAGGGAAGGGACGTAATGAGGAATTGAAGGGACGGGAGGTACTGAAGGGCCTGAAGGGACGGGAGGTACTGAAGGGTCTGAAGCGACGGGAGGTACTGAAGGGTCTGAAGCGACGGGAGGTACTGAAGGGTCTGAAGCGACGGGTCTTTTTCTTTTTCTTAATTTTATGTAGACCTTTAGAACAGTTTTTATACAAACTATTTCCTATAGTCTAATTCATCTTCTTCTTCTTTTATGTATACATTTGGGTCAGTTTTTATAAAAATTATTTCCTATAGTCTGATTATTCTTCTTCTTCATTTACGTAGACTTTTGGGAGAGTTTAAATACAAACTATTTCCAATAGTCTTATTAATTTCTTTTTCTTTTATGTAGACCAAAGGTGAGTTTTTATACAAACTTTTTCTATAGTTTAATTATTATTCTTTTATATAGACCTTTGAATCAGTTTTTATATTAACTATTTCCTATAGTCTTATTCATCATCTTTTATGTAGACCTTTGGTCAGTTTTTATACAAACAATTTCCAATAGTCTAATTCTTCTTCTTCGTCTTTTTTGTAGACCTTTGGGTGAGCTTTTATACATACTCCTATTGTCTAATTCATCTTTTTTTATGTAGATCTTACTTATGTAGTCAGTTTTTACACAAACTATTTCCTTTAGTCTTTTTCTTCGTTTTCTTATTTTATGTAGAACTTGGGTGAATTTTATACAAACTATTTCCTATATATTAATCTTCTTCTTCTTTTATGAAGACCTTTTGGTTTGTTTTCATACAATCTATTTCCAATAGTCTTATTCTTCTATTTTATGTATTTTAACTTATTTTACGTAGACCATTGGGATAGTTTTATATACAAACTATTTCGTATAGTCTTATACTTATCCTTCTCTTTTTTATTTAGACTTTTGGGTTAGTTTTAAGTCTAATAGTCTATTGTGCAGAAATATTTTTAACAATATGCATACTTAATGAAAATACATATGTAAAAACGAATGGATTGTGGGATGTGACGATGTAACCTGCACTAGAATCTATTCAATACTTTTGTTTAATCAAATTTAAACCATTTATATCATCCTATTTTGAATAATTTTCAACACCTACGCATTTGATTTAGTTGACAATATTTAAAGAATGGAGGTTGTGGCCATTACTGAACTCTTCACAACGTTTATATTCAAATTAAAAACTACTTACCATAGTTTAAGTCTTCTTCTTCTTCGTTAATGTAGACTTTTGTGTCAATTTTAAGTCTATTAGTCTTATTGTGCACACTCGATGCAAAAATATAAAAACGAATATTATGATGTGACCAACACTAGATCTTTTCAGTACATTTGTTTAATCAAATTTTAACCACATCCCAACATCCAAAATTACTAAATTTTCAATAGGTACATATTAAAATTTATTTCGATGATAATATTTAAAAATGGGGGTTGTGGCCAAACCAATCTCTTTACAACGTTGATAAACAGTCATATTTAAAACCATTTCGCATAGTCCATGCGTGCAGAAATTTTGTATATTATACTTCATTCACACTTTATAAAAAATAATGGGTTGTGGCCATCACTTGAAAATTTTACAATCAAATTCAATCATATTTCAAACCACTTTTCATAGTCCGATTTGGCAAAATAATTGGGTGACAATATTATAAAAGCGATTGCTTTTTCCTTCACAATATTACATTCTTGGCCAACGGCGGGACATAAAAGCTAGTGAATAATATAATAATATAATGTCACAATTACCTACCTACGTTTAATATTTTACTAAATAACTTTTGATAATCGAATTTCATTTTAAACGATTTCAGAGTAAAGCTTTTAGAACTTGCATACAACGATAATAATAAGACAAATTTGATGACTTTGTCACTTTTTATTACAAATTTGCATGACTAATGGTCCCATGCATCGTTTGGAATTTAAATAGATTATTTAATTGTTTTTACAGAGAATTATTTTAAAAATAAAATATGAGAATTATCAAAGAATAAATCGAGAAAAAACTCAAAAGAATACAGGTTTTAACACCAAAATAGGTACTTCATTTTAAATTTTTTTAAAGGAAATGCTGACTTTCGTTTTTTCTTGTTTCTGGACCAAAGTCATGGAACAATCTTCCAATGGATATAAGATGTGCCGAAAATATCAATGAATTCAAGAAGAAATTAAAAACTCATCTTTTCCGCAAGTCGTATCCAGATTGTCCTTCATCCGTTCAATAATATTATGTGTACTAAATATTATGCCAGTTTACTTTGAATCGACTATTTTTTATAATTAATTTCATCTGGATTATGTAACAAGATTAATTTGTGATTTCTAGATATTTTTTTTAAGTTTTATATTTCACCATTTTCATTGTGTTAGCTATAGGACTAATTTTAACTTAATTTTAACTGATTGTATTTTTTTAAGTTTTATGTTTCACCATTTTCAATGTGTTAGCTATAGGACTAATTTTAAATTATTTTTTGCAAACTGAAAGCGCCCTTGAGGTGACCACGGTTGTCACTAAACGGCGCTTTATAAATTGTCCTTATTATTATTATTATTATTGAAGCGCAAATGTTTAAATATAAAAGTATGTACATTATATAATTCTAAAAAAAGGACTTATACGTTGCGAAACCTCTAAGTTGGTGGTTTTTACTTCAAAGTTAGAAAAGCCATGCAAAAGTCCACTTCTGTATTCGATTCTCTCACTCGGGACTATGGATAATACTGTCGATTTATTAATAGAAAAATTAATAATTTCTATAATTTATATATAATTTATATTCGAAAGTTGGATAAATTAATGTTTTATGAAATTCAAAATAGATTCGTAACAACAAAATGCATTAAATAAAATATGCACTTTAGAAATCGTTTATTTCAAATGTTATAAACGAGCATTTATCGTCAAAACAGATAATTTATTTAATATGCATTCACAATTATATTTATGAACCATTTATGTCAAATGTTTTTTATTATTCAGATTCAGTCAGGATTTGGTTTTATATTTACATCAACTTGTAAAGAATATTATGACAAAAGTCCGCAATTTTTTTTTCGTCGTATATATTCTTATTTATATACATGGCATTACAAATGTTATTGGACAGGTGATTATTAATTTATAAAATAAACAATATTTTCATTTTGCATTATTAATATCAAATATATTATAAATATTTTTCCCCAATACCGCCACACTTGATAAACAATCCACTCCACAACGTGGCAAAAGACAATGAAATCACTAAGAAGAGTATGTAATAGAACGCTAGGTATATGATACAATGAAAAATGAGGACATAAGAAGAGAATTCAAGATAAAGAAGAGTATTATAAGTAAAATGAAAATGAATCGGGTGTAAGAGATGGAGTTAATTTGAGGGGCCGCCCCAGAAAGGGATGGCAGGACCATATGGATGATATTTTGAAAGAAGGAAATATAAGAAGCTTGAAAAATTGACTGGCAAGTACGAGATGAAGCATGGATGTAAAAGAAAGCGAGGTATTTGTGAAAAAAATAGACGAGTATGGCGCTCGGTTCTGTCTCCTTACCCCGTTAGAGATATGGCGTGATGGTATGTAGGTATTTGTATTAATCCATTCAAACGGCTAATTTTAAACATTAACGGAAAAATTAACTAACCAGTCACGGTGGAATCAAATTATGAAAAATAAAAGATTTAATTTTATTTAAATTACATAAAATGATATTTTTTTGTATATAATATAGAAAAAATCAGTTTTAAAATTTGTAGCATTATTTCAAACAATTTAATTTACATATCATAATTCAAACTCCTCTTAACAATTTGTGTAAAAAAATGAATGAGGTGACGACATATTTCATACAATTTGTATGGCAATGGATGTATTTTTATATAATTTTAATTAAAAAAATACATGCAACTTTATTTAAAGATTTTTGAAAAATTTGAATTTAGTGACGAGAAAGTTTCATACAATTTGTATGGCAGAATACACAATATCTACGGTGACTCTCAATAGTTCGATTCTTAATCTTCATACCCATATACATAGCAGCAAGCAGTTTACATACTCGGGGTGGGAAAATAGTAGAAACTTCCAACCTATCCTATTCTGACATACCTATGTACTTGTTTTGTATAGAAGACAAATATCTTCAAATATTCAATACCTAATTTTGATTTCCTAAGGCTACGTATTCTTCTACTATACATACTATGACCAGCGGCGTATTTTTTTTTATCATTTTTGGTAGTGCAATTTTTTCCTGAATTAATAAATTAATAGGTATTTAAACCATAAATACAATATAGGATATTTAAACAAATGTATTAAAGTCACAGTATTTGTTTTAAAATTATTTTTTTTAATTCAAAATAAAATCCGCGCCAGCGTTCTCTTTTATAAGTGATATTGTTATATTACAATAATGTTTTACTGATTTATCAACAGATGTCGTGAAGACAAATGTATGGGAGTATTATTCATACAATTTTCCTCTCAATCAAGTATTAATATACTAAGTAATTAGGTCTAAAGTTGTGTGTCAATATGTGTCACTCGTATTTTAGTCGCGGAATCGGCTGTATGTCATGTATACGTGGCACTCATCTCTTTCAATAGGAATGGCTTATGAATTAGAGAGCGAGATAGATGTATACATACTAATTACATCTAAGATATGATAAGCTCAGTGCAGCGCACGAGCCTGCACGAGTCTACCTGATGAATTCAGTACAAGTATCGCTATTTCATCTGCCAGGGGACTATCTCTTATACGCTGTATTAAAAAGAAATCAATTTTGGTGCGATATGGATATCGCACGCCATACATTACATAATGATAATATTTGTATTGCAGTAGATTTCATTATAATATGATATCGATTGCGAGGGTATATATAATAATCAATTGGATTAGAAAAATAACAATGATAAATTAAAGCGTAAAAATATATTAAAAACATATTTTAATATTAATTTGTAGAATATACCATTTAAAAATTGGTAGTGCAATTGATCCAACGCACTTCATATAGAGTCGCCGCTGGTGCTACATTATTTTTTTAAAAATGGCAACATGGCAATTGGCAATCGCCGTTTTGTTTTGGCCCATTTGCATTAATTTGTCAAAGCGACATCATTAGCGCGCATTAGTTTTCACAGTAGTTTTTCATTATTTTTGGAGATTCGTAAGAATTTTTGGAGCTGAATATTATAGACAAATACGGTAACTGTTTTATTTTTTATTTATTATATTAGATGCTTCATTTATGTAGTGATAGTTGTAGAATTTTCATATTTGGTCATATTTGGTTATGAAAAAAATATTTAAAGTGTTTGTCTCATTGAGGGGCAGATTTCAACACAGCAAAAGGGGCACATTTCAACGGCATTGAAATCTGACCCACATTTTAAAAATGATATTATTTTTAAAATTATGTACTTATTCCAACTGTCGATTTGTTCAGGAGAACTTTGTTCTCTTAACATATCGACAATGTATCAAGCCAGAATACGCGAGAATTGTATGGAGAGGTCTACTTTTTTCACGGCTTTTCCAACTTTGAAGTCAAAAAACACCAACTTAGAGGCTTCGCAGCATATATGTTCCAAACACGGATTTACTCAGAATTCGGAGTAGAACATTTCGTGTGTCTGTGTGTGTGTGTGTGTGTGTCTGTGTGTCTGTGTGTGTGTGTGTGTGTGTCCCCTTATAACTTTTGATCCGCTCAATTTACAGAGCCTAAAATTTCAGAATATATAAACAGTTACAGGCCTACAAAACTTTTATACTCGGAATTTTGAATTTTTGTTTCAGTCAGGGGTTATCAACTTTTGAATTTTTATTTTATTTTTCCATATATCTCAGAAACCATAAACGCTAGAACGCTGAAAATTGGTACAAACATAGACAAATACAAAATCTCAAATAGATTTTTTCAAAAAAATTCCAGGGTTTCTCAAACATTTTTTATTAAGAAAAATATTTTTTTTATGATAAATTTATGAGTTTAACTGCCTATATTTCCAAAACTTTTACAATTATCGAAAAAAGCCGAAACACCCCAACTAGATAATTTAATTTTCTATAAAAAATATTAACATTGTAGTAGAAGATCTCAATTTTTTTTAACAATTTTTTTAAAAATTGAATTTAGTGACGACATCGCTTCATACATTTTGTATGGCAGTCGCCTATACACAATATGTAAGAAGACTTAATAGTTTGATACTTCATCTCCAAACAAACATACACACCATCATGCTATTTGCATATTCTGGGTAGGAAAAAGGATCTACCTCCATACTATCCTATCTTGACATACATACCTACATATGTTGTATAGAAAACAAAATATCTGAAAATATTCAATAATTTGTATTTATGGGTTTATAGTTTGGTACATATTCTTCAACTATACATACTATCGCTATCGACAGTTGGATCTCATGTGTTACATGCAACTAGTCAAAAACGTAGGTACTTCTCAAGTTATGAAGACGACATGAAAAAAGTCATTGATGAAAAATTTACACCTGATAGAAATTATAATATTGAAGAGACAGTGGTTCAAGCACCAAAGGTAATGGTTGAACAATCAGTTTCAGCGGAATGAGGCCAATTGATTACTATGTGTGAAATTGTTAACCCTGTTGGTAATACAGTCCCTCCAGTATTTATATTTCCCAAAGCAAAAAGAAAGTCAGAGACCTGCAATTTTTTTCCCCCAGAAATTGAAGATAAGTGGCCGATTGATAGATTGAATATTATTATTTGTAAGTTGCCTGCTCCTCTTAATTGTGGAAGTACTTCATGAACAGAAGCAGTTTTTTCATTTCGATTTGATTTTACTTCTTATAACTTAGGTTTATTAAACAATTTATTCTGTGTTACATAATTTTATTTACAACTTTCTTTATTACCATGATTAAGTGTTTTTAATTATTTTCTAATCTGATTATATACAATGTTGAAATGTGCCCCAAGGTTGTTGAAAACTGCCCCCTCGAGGAGGTAGATTTCAACAAATATCGTACTTTAGTAAATTAAAAAATATGTACCAAAAATAAATATTTTTTAAATAATTCAAAATTCTACCTTTTAGTTGAATATATGGACAATATATCAAAATTTATTTGATTTTGCTTTAGCTAATAGCAATTTAGTTATGATCTTTACAGTAAAAATCGTTGAAATCTGCCTCCCTCTACCTACTATACCTATTTTAACATAATAATATTATGTACACACTACGCTATAGAAATAGTATAACATCAGGAGTTATAATATCAATTAATATACATTTTATACATTATGACAAAGTACTTACTCAAATTACACATAGTGAATGAGAAAAAATAATAAAAATGTATACTAACACACATCCTAAAATTTCAAAAGGATCATGCCCACTTATGAATTCCTGATTCAGTTGATTTACTGATTCATATCCTAGGTACAATGTTATTAAACGACATTATTTTGTTTCAAGATGAAGAAATGCATAAAAATAATTATATTAGGCATCAAGAATTAAAATTATAAATATACACTAGGTACCATACCTCTTCATTGAAACAATTATCTAAAACAATTTACATACATAGGTACATTTCATTTTCTTTATGTTTTAGAAAAGGCTGAAGATAATATTAGAAAGAGAGAACTGCTCAATAGTCAACGCGGAATATGTCATAGTAAATGAACACTCTATAACAAAGGCAAATCGGACATCACCTTATTTGTTGAATTTTAATTTCACTGTTTTGAAACCATGGTACAAAAATGTAACTGTAAGTATCTAATCGTTTTTATGAATTTATTGAAAAATAATTATAATATCTTTTATAAAAACTATTTTTCCACCTCTGATGGCAATTCAATCTAAAAAGAGTGATATGTGTAATATCAAATACTTAATAGATTCATAAATTTACAATTCATTTTGTATGTCTCTGAATCCTTGTGAAAGTTGATTTCCATTTTTCGCCATTTTTTCTGTTGGAGTACTTCATCATAACTAATCTAAACAAACACTTATTTCTTGTAAAATTGACTATAGAGTTTTAGATAGTTAAATCATGTATTTAGGCTCCTCAAATGTTTACTTCTTTTCACAAGAAGATCATTGCGGCTTTTGGCCTTTCTTATCAGTGAAAAAAGGACATTATCAGCCCAAAACGATCTTCCTGTCAAGAGAATCTGATTTTTTTAAATTGAATTTTATTAGGTTCTTAAAATGGAGTTTTTATTAGTAGGTACATAGAGTCAAAATTTACATAAAAACAAAATTTAAATAAATACTTCTACAGTTAGTAAATATAGAAATTGTCTTTAAAATAATGTGGGAATATATTAAGTGATTTGTTTTAGTATCGCATGAGGGGTTTTGAAGAAAGAAGTCTACAATACAGAGAAAGCATAATTTCTTTACAATTCAACCTCTGTGATGTGCTAGCAAATAAAGACTTTTTACTGAAGATCGCTGCTCTATATGGAAATCTGCCGTCAAAATGTCCATTGGTATTTATTTACCTATTTAATATTTATTAAATACATAATGACGAATAAATTAAGGCCTTATTGCATTAATACATAAAAATTGAACTATGGATTGTTTGCAAAGGATAGGCAATGGGCATATTTTAACAAAGGATAACATAAAAAAATGGATGAATGTCCAAGTGTCGGTAGAGAATATGAAAAATACTTACCAATCAAAACTGACTCGGAAGAAATGCATGATTACATTAGGGGTACAAGAAATAGATATCCTTCCGATCCAAAGAGATCTGGCCGAGTACCTATACATAAACATGTAGGTGAATAAAATTCCAACCTTAAGGTGGGTTCATATTATTGTGTTGTGTTGGGGAGCTATCTGTCGTGTCGGGTGAATGTTTATATTATTGTGTTGTGTCGTGTTGCAATGTGTCGCATTTTCAGATCATTGTGAGTTGAGCCGTGGTTAAATGCAATGTTTTTCTAGGATACAGACGAGTCTTCTTAAAAAAGAAAAGAAGATATTGGGTCAGGGGCGCATTTCTCTGTCTCGTTTAGGAATTAGAAACGGATGAAAAAGATTTCATAGATATTTTAGACTGACTAAAATACAATTTGATCAAGTTCCAATTTAATTGAAATGGATATAAAAAAAAGGACCGGCAAGTTTCGCCAACCTATAGGAACAAAAGAAAGACCGATTTATTTAATGTCTTTGCTATTTCCTCTCAAACAGCATATTATCTTATAGCTTGGTCCTTATACTCTTTGGATTTTGTGTCATATAGAATTTTAAATTGTCTTACTCGATAAGTTCGTCGGAAATTTTTAAACAGAATGACACTATACAACCACATTCATTTTTTTGTTTAAAAAATATTATATACTTTTTGTTTATACAAGATGTATTAATTTCTATATCTAAATAAAATTTACTATTATTATTATTATTATCGAGTATACCGCGTTGACTGCTAGATTCACATTAGTGTGGTGTGTTGTGTTGCGACAGATCCCCCACCACCTCTGTGGCGCGATCGGGTATCCATCGATTGCCGACACGACAGAAGCGCCACAACACAATGCAACACATTAATGTGAATCTAATCATACTATGAATGAAACTGATAACATTCTGTCTCGCCACGACACAACACGACACAGTAATGTGAACCTAGCTTTATAAAATAATCCAGTAGCAGATTCGTCATAATCCTTAATATTATAGTTTTTTTTTCCGAAGATTAATGTAGGTACTATATTATTTATTAATATTTATGTGTTTATTTACCTATTTATGTATATTATTTTTATTTGGATATAGACTCACCTTATGTGATTAAAATTTTGACTCACCTTACTTACTTTCTAAATTAAATTTTTAGTACCCATCACGCTATTTCAGATCACAATTTTTGTTCTATGTCGACCGACGTTGCACAAACTACTCATAAAACAATTATACTAGGCGGTGTTGCTCCAACTATAATACCTACATGCTTTAAACGTTTCTATATAAATAAAAAAAAACATTTCGATTGATAAATTAAAAAAAAAACTCATATAATAAAATGAATAAATAAGAAAATTTAGGCTCATTAAAGTCATTCTCATTAGTGGATTATAAGTATTTTTTTAATAATTTTTAAAAAAAGTTCCTACACATTATATCTTATTTAAAAACATATTATTGGGATAAAAGAGATAATCATACTTTTTATATTAAATAAAACTGTACAGGTGCTTTCATACATTCCAAGTCATAAATTGATATCGCTCACCGTACTTTTAAATGAAACTGTTCACACCGAGACAAAATATAAATTACATTACGAAATATACATATTTTGTGGGTTGATCGAGCGACTATATTTTCACTATTATACTAGAAAACTCCGCCGGCGTTGCCCAGCCTGTTTATATAATAAAAATGGTAGATTTGTATATTTTTTTCTTTTTTTTTTTTTAATATTGTTATCTTGAATCTCTAATTAATCTGTCCCTTTATTCCATTCCATCCCTTCAGGCCGTTCCGTCCCTTCAATCCCTTCCGTCTTATCAGTCACCTCCAAGTGATGAGCAAATGCAAGACCAAGACCGAGGTGGTCTTGGTCTTAAATTTACAGACGTGGTCTTGTTTTTGATCTTCGTCTTGCATACTCAATCGAGTCTTAGTCTTGCATCTTATTCAAAGAAACATTTTTATTTTGCTGTTTAAATTCAGTAATTATAATGAAATATGACAAAAAAAACACCAATTATTATGTCGATAGTATGTAGTTAATAACATTTTAATTAAAAATAAATAAGTTCATAAAATTTTGCGAGACTGCAAGTATTGGTCTTATGCTTGCACCTCCCGATCTTGGTCTTGGTCTTGCGGCGACTCATGCGGTCTTGGAAGTCTCGCAAGACCAAGACTGCAAGACTTGCAAAATATTTATTCATCACTAGTCCCTTCTGGCCACATACATTCAAACATACATAAATACATTATGTACATACATACAAACATCAATTTTTATATATATATATATATATATATATATGTATATAGATGTTTTGGTGTAAATTCCGTACTGAATGGAACTGTTTACTTAAATATCCGCAACAATATTTTTTCGGTCGATCGAGCGATTTTCAAAATGTATATTTTGCTCGCGTCCTCGCACGCCGTTTTTCCCGCGTCACTTCGCCCTCAGTTCATTTCTGTAAGTGACCACGACCGTATGTACGTATTTTGTTTCGTATAATTACATTAGCAATGGAACACTTTATAGAAAGTATAAGGAAATATCCTTGCTTATGGGCAATCAACAGCAACGAATACAAAATTAACGAATTTAAGGATGTTGCATGAAGAAAAGTTATAAAAGAATGTGATTTACTGGACAGTAAGTTATTTATTTATCTTTTTGTACATACACACATACATACCAACACTCCATGTCCCTCACGGGGTAGGCAGAGAGAACCGACCGCCACATTTTTCTATCTTGGCACACATTCATCGCCTCGTCAACATTCATGCATCGTCTCATACACGTTCGTTTGTTGTCCATGCTTCTAACATTTCCATCTTTCAGAATATCGTTCACATGGTCGTGCCATCCCTTTCTTGGGCGTCCCCGACCTCTCAATCCATTCCTGTCCGCATTGTATATTTTCTTCGTCAGGCGTTCCTCATTCATTCTCCCCATGTGGCCAAACCATCTCAATGTGTTCACTTTCATTCTATTAATTACATATTTCTTCGTCTTACATTCCTTATGTCCTCATTTCTGAGATGGTTTGGCCACATGGGGTGGGTGAGTTTTGCGAAAATCACGCGGATGCAAATCTATTGACCGCGCGGATCTTATATAATGCTTGGATTTTTATTCAGAACCAGCAAACCATTCATAAACTTGAAAACGCTCAAACTTCTTTATTTTTCCCTGGTTCGCCCTATCCTGGAATACGTATCTCCTGTTTATGCAACACACATAAACCGTATCGAAAGGATACAAAATATACTTATTAAACACCTAAATCGAAAAGTATTTCTTGATTTCCCATCGTATCGTGAGGCAAGGATTTACCATGGCGTTGATTCACTCGAAAACAGACGTACTCTATCTGATATGATGCTTCTCCACAATATTATTAATAATAAAATTGATTCTCCTGCTCTCTTAAACTATGTATATCTTTCAACATCCCTACCCGTAGAACTAGACACACTCCTCTTTTCCGTCTTACCACTCAACACACCAACTATGCTCAACATGCAACAATGTACAGAATCTGTAATACATATAATAGGCATTTCCAAGAGATTGACATATTCTTACTTAGCGCCCCCACATTTAAAAAATATATCAAAATTAAAATTTCATCGTCATAATCAAATTTAACACTTAATTATACTGACACATTTATATATGCAATTTCACACATCATTCACAAAATATCTCACCATAATATGTAACCATTCCTAATATATCTTAATATACTACAATAACTTCAGCGAAAACCTGTAATTGGCTTTATTATTAATCAAATTATCTTTATGTTTTATAATTTATTATATGCTGTATGTTGTCCTTTAAATAAATAAATAAATAAATAAATAAATAAATAAATAAATAAATAAATAAATAAATAAATAAATAAATAAATAAATAAATAAATAAATAAATAAATAAATAAATAAATAAATAAATAAATAAATAAATAAATAAATAAATAAATAAATAAATAAATAAATAAATAAATTAATAAATTAATAAATAAATAAATAAATACATAAATAAATATACATTAACGCTAAACTATTCGTTGTTACTTCGCGGATACCGCAAACGCGCTATGTCTGAACAGGCCCTAGAATAGGTATATGTATAGCAATCGCGCCATGTCGAACAGACCCTATTCATATTAAGGAACAATATACGTTATATTCCTCACTGTGAAATGAGCTTGTGTAAAAACATCATTATAGGTCAAAGTTACTTTTTTTTCAAACTCCTTTAATGTTCAATATTCTTCCCGAAAACCTTAAAGCAATTGCTTCATTCATGTCGTTCAAAAATAAAATTAAAATCTTCATTCTTACACGAGCAAAACTCGAAAATCCGAATTACACATTTTTAGGTTATTACTGATTAAATATTTTTACATATTTATTAACTGTGTAGTCACCAAACTGTTTTTTTTTGTTGTATTGTGTGTATATATCACAATAATTTTACTATTAAATTGGGTATGTAGGTACTACACTGAATAGGTGCCTTACATTTGGGCGGAGACAATAATATTATTGTTGCTGAATAGATGTGAGGTACCCGACTGTGTTAACTTGCAACTTGCAAAATTTGTGAATGATGGCGCATTAATTGTGTGAAATCGCCAACTTCGAAACAGGCAAAGTTCTAATGAGGTTAGGGAGTATGTGTTTAAAGTTATAAAATATTAAATATCACGATTGTAAAATAAATAAATATTATCATATATTCTAACTTATAACATTGTATCCTGTTCGTTTTCTAAATATATAGATAAAAAATATTTTTTTTATATTTTTTTTAGATTGGCGACGTATATATGAAGAACCTTGAAATAAAGGAAGATGTATTTCCCGATGGGTTTCCAGAGTCAAAGTGGAAATTCGTCTTTGATATGTTCACCACTGACAAAAAAATTCCATTGCTTCAATTCGAGTTGTATCTACGTGTTGTGTCAGCAAGCAAAAAGAAAAGGAAACAATAAACAGTTGAATTAAATAAAATCCGTCAAATTAAAAACATCATCACAATATTATCGATAAAATTTTTAAATGCGCAAAACAAATTCTTAAATAAAATTCAAAGGATCCATCCAGCATTGGCTCTACAGTCTGCTGCTGACCCTGACCTCCTCCAGAAATCGTCTCCATCGTCGTCATTGATCGTCACTGGTCAGCTCCATGTTTTTATATCACATCGTCCAGCCAACCCAATCTATAATAACATCAAACACATATTTTTTCTGTATAAAAAAACAATTTTCAACCAATTACTTCTTAAACTCATTTGGGTATTTTAGACCATGGGTATTATTTTTATTATACGCAGGTTTCTCTTTATATAATTTGTTTTGTTACTATTGATTTGTCATTTTTTTCTTCTCGCACAACAGATTTACGCCAGTTACAGTGCGACACGTGTTATTGAATATTTTTTTTAATTGCTGAACGCCCCAAAAGAAACAAGCGTCTGCCGTCAGACAGGTCAAGGGACGGAAGTCAGAAATACGCGTGCGCACAAATATTTAACTGAATAATTTAAAAAATCCTAACATCAAATGGCAAAGATGTTGATAGCACTTTTCCTGCTACCAATTTCCATTTAATTTATAAAGCGACTCGCTCACGCGAGTCGCTATAATTGTTAAAGGCTAACTGAACCAAACCAAAAAATTTGAGGGGAATGGGATTTATATACACATAATATTATTATTTCGCTGTCGTATTTCATTGCATCCCGTATAATTTTTGTGCCCATGCGTATTTCCGTCCCTAAATTTTTCTAGAGCCAGACGCTAGTTCAAAAGAAGACGTCATCTTCAACAGATAAAGTATTTAATAATATAGACATTCGTACCAGAGTGTTGTGTGTAACCACATATTATGGGGGGTAGGTCCCGTCATACAGTGAAAATAAAAACCTTTTGACTACCCATACCATGGATATAACTATCATATGGAGTTCCACGATATGTAAGGATATTATAGAACTCCGTATGATAGTTATATCCATGTACTGAAAAAAATATTATGACAATCGAACTGACAACCTGCGTTTTAGCCAAACCTTTGTTATATACCACATACACACACACACACACACACACACAGACACACACACACACACACACACACACACACACACACACACACACACACACACACATACACACACACACACACACACACACAAACACACACACACACAAACATAGGTATGTAACTTCTAACTCTAGTATGTAATTGTTTTTGTAACTTCAACATTGTATTGTTTATAATAAATAAATAAAAATAAAATAAATTGTTATTATATTGTATTATATACTACTAGCTTTTATGTCCCGCCGTTGGCCAAGAATGTAAATAAGTGAAGGAATAAGCAATCGTTTATATACCTACATAATATTGTCACACATAATTTTTTTTAACCGTAGTATGAAAAGTAGTTTGAAATTTAATTGAGTTTAAGCGGTGTAAAATCTTAAAGTGATGGCCACAATCCATTTGCTTTTATATATAAGCACATACAATTTCTGCACGCATGGACTATGGGAAATGATTTTAAATATGACTTATTATAAAAAGACAACGTCGTAAAGAGTTTGGATTTGGCCACAACCCCTATTTTTATATATTGTCATCGAACGCAAATAATGTGTTTTAAATATTTAGTAATTTTGGATGATGGGAAATGGTTTAAAAATTGATTAAACAAAAGTACTGAAAATATTCTAGTGTTGGTCCCATCCCAATCGTTTTTATATTTTTCGTCAAGTGTGCATATAGTTTATTATAGTTTTGCACAATAAAACTGATAGACTTAAAACTGACACATAAGTCTACATTACAGAAGAAGAAGACTTAAGCTATGTTAAATAGTTTTTAATATGAATATAAACGTTGTGAAGATCCAGCAATGGCCACAACCCCGATTTTTTATATATTGTCATCAAAATGAAATGTGTAGTTATTGAAAATTAAGCAATTTATGATGATATAATAAATGGTGTAAATTTGATTGAACAAAAGTAATGAGAAGATTCTAGTGTTGGTCACATCCCATTCGTTTTTATGTATTTTCATTAAGTATGCATGTTGTTTATAATATTTCGTTACAATAGACTATTAGACATAAAACTAATCCAAAAGACTAAATAAAAAAAGAAGTAGAAGTATAATACTATAACAAATAGTTTGTAATAAAAACTGACCCAATGGTCTACATAGAAGATGAAATAGAAGAATTACACATTAGGAAATGTATTATATAAAAAACTGACCAAAATGTCTTCATAAAAGAAGAAGAAGATTAATTGAACTACCTATAGGAAATATTTTATATAAAATTCACCCAACATCTACATAAAATAAGAAAACGAAGAATTAGACTAAAGGATAGTTTGTTTAAAAATAGTTTGTTTAAAAACTTACCAAAAGGTCTACATAAAGGAAGAAGAAGACGAATTAAACTATAGGAAATAGTTTGTATAAAAACTCACCCAAGGTCTACATAAATTAAGAAAAAGAAAAATTAGACTATAGGAAATAGTTTATTTATGAACTGTCCCAAATGACTTCACAAAAGAAGAGGAAGAAGATTTAAACCCAAAGAAATAGTTTGTAGAAAAATTCACCCAAAGGTGTAGACCTTAGGTGTAGACCTAAAAGAAGAATTTCACTATAGGAAATAGTTTGTAGGTATATTGAATGTGTATTGTAGACAATCAATAGGTTTATAGTTGTGCATCATCACTCTATAACAAAAGTCAACAGAACTGCGCCTTATGTATATAATCTGAATTCAAGTATCATACAACCTTGGTACAATAATGTATCGGTAAGTTTTTTGAATGTTAGACGAAAACGAGAATAGTACCAATAATAGCAGCAATAAACAAATAAAAATATTCACAGAAACATTATTTATGCAGACTATCACAAAATATCACCAATTTTTCTGATCAATTTATGTTTTGCTCTTGTGGGAAGGGAAAAGAATGGGGCAGAGATAGTGGTAGGAAGGAAAATGGGGCAAGGGTAACAAGGAGAAAAGAATTAAAACAAAAGGGAAGAGAGATCAGAGATCATTCTTATAGGTATCTTGACACATATGTACATACATACATCGCCTCATCAACATTGGTACACTGTCTCATACATGCTTTGTAATCTGTTTGAAATTGTCTTTTCTCTAACTTATAAAACTTTTTTTAACTTCTTATGTTCCTATTTTTTTTACTTCGACTTATGTAACTTGTGTAACTGCTATAACTTTTTTTTTGCTTTACTTATGTAAATATTTTTTTTCTTCATCTATTTTTACATAACTTTTGTAACCGAATTTTCTCTTATTTATGTAACTCTTACTTGTGTAACTTACGTGTGTGATTGAATTTGAGCTCATGTAATTTTGTGTGCATCCATAATTGAACGTCCAGCAATCATAATAGTACCTAACCAATATTATTTTCTTTTTATGAAAATTGTAAGCTGGATGTCTGTCGATGTACCCTTTTAAATAAAAAAAATCTTGCTTGTAATGCAATTTCACTTAAAATTTCTCAACAGGTATCATGTGGAAATGCATAATGATTTCCGTGACAATGTTACAATGTGAAAATGCGGTTAGCGTGCTGGACTTGTAATCCAGTATTCGCGAGTTCGAAACTTGCCTCAACCGATTTTGTTCACCTATAGTATAAACATTTATGCATTATTTAGGGAATGTGGGAAGATGTATATATATACACTTGTTTAAAATTTCTTAAAATATTCAATAATTTGGATTTATATGTTTATAGTTTGGTACTTATTCTTCAACTACATATACATACCTACTATAATAATAATAAAATTGGAATATTTATATAGCGACGTTTTTGTGAAACCACCTCAAGGGCGCTATCGCTATCGACAGTTGGATCTCATGTGTTACATGCAACTAGTAATAAATACTAACGTTTAAAGTTCTGTTTATAAACTTATCTCTAGAACTTATATGAAAATAAATTTAATTAACTTAAATAAAAAAAACAAACTTCTTTGTTTTCATTTTTATCCTGCATACATAACGTATGTATGTATGTACCTACATATTTATATATTTATATTAAAAAACATTTTTTCCACAATGTAAGGATTTCTCTCTAAAAATATTTTAGTAGAAAACTAAACAATTTGTCAAATTCTAAACAAAGAAACCTTCAAATAATATTTTCTGTAACGGAAGTAGGTACCTACCTTATTATTAATCAATTACTCTATCCAAACTATTTATAATCCTAATTTTGTTTTTGATGCACCAAGTCTATAAATAATATAATGTAATATAACGTCACAATTACCTTCGTTAAATATTTTACTAAATTACTATTGAAAATTGAATTTCATTATAAACGATTTCAGAGTAAAGTTTTTTGAACTAGACTACAACGATACTATGGTCTGAATGCAGAGTCCTACGTAAATACTAAATTCTAAATACTAAGCTTAGAAAGCTATCTATCTCTTTTCTGACGTTTGACGTTTAAAATGTTTTTTTGCTTTAAAAACACAAAAATATATTTAACCAACTTCACCCATCACACTGACAGCTCGATCTCACGATTTTTTTGAAATTCCATCGAATTTTCGGCATCTCGTGTGGATCGCTGAATACTCTGTTTGGTATTTGATTTGAGAAAATTACCAAATACATATTCAACGAAGCCGATAAAATTATCATCCAGCGAAAAATCTCGGATTTTAGTATTAAACCACTCGTAAGGTTCCTCGCTATCAACCTTACTTTTTGACAATTCGCAAATGTTAGTTTACGCCGACGCGCATGCGCTAAGTATTTAGATATATCTCTGCAATGCAATTCTCATAGAAAAACTTCGTAGCATCCTCCAGTTAGGAAGCCACGAGATCTCCTAACTTAAGTGAGCGACTGTGCAATGAAAACATGGTTAGTATATATGCTGCGAAACTTCTAAGTTGGTGTTTTGTGACATCAAAGTTGGAAAAATTCAAAATACAAAAAATCTACTTCTAACTAAGCAACTAAGGAAGGTAAATACCTACTGTATATTTAATAATAGAAATAAATTGTCTTGAACATATCAACAGTTGGAAAAATAATAATATTAACATACTTTCTTGCACCCTGCGCAAGTGGCGACTTTATTGCCGTACGGCAATTTCTTCCAACTAACTAGTGTTTCCAACCCAGAAAAGCAATATTTGCAATAAATTTCTCTTCTGCTGTGAATTGAACTCAGAACGCCACACAGAAACCGAACGTCTTACCAACTAAGCCACGGCGGTCGGCAAATATTTTATGAATTTCAAAATAGATTCGTAACAACTAAAAGCATTAAATAAAATATGCACTTTAGAAATCGTTTATATCAAATTTTATAAAATGAGCATTTACCGTCAAAACAGATAATTTATTTTATAGTTATGCATTCACAATTATATTTATGAACCATTTATATCAAATGTTTTTTTATTATTTTGATTCAGCCAACATTGTGATTGATATTTACATATTTACATCAACTTGTAAAAAATATTATGGCAAAAGTTCGCATTTTTTTTTTCGTCGTTTATATTCTTGTTTATATTTATGGAATTACAAAAGTTATTGGACAGGTGAGTAACAATTTATAAATTGTACCTACATTATTTTCATTTTTTATTCTAAGTATCAAATATTTTTCTACAACACCGCCACAAATGATCAATTCGGTTACCACACAATCACTCCAACGTGGCAAAAGACACATGAAAGTATAATAAATGCCGTGGAAATGAGATCACTAAGAAGAGTATGTAATAGAACGATATATCGTCCCTCTGCTGACTAACTGTCGTATCTGACATTTTTTTCAAAATCGAGTTAGGACCACCAGTGTGTATTTATATATTGTACCTACGCATGTTCTCACTAAAGGTCTCGACTGTATCACCTCCGGTTAACTTGGAATAGCTTAGTGATTTGCTGTCTACGAATCACTGAAAATAAAATATAACTAATAGACCTATGTGCAAATACGATTCTTATATATATATATAAGAATGATTCATATATATAAGAATACAAATAAAATATTAAAATATATTTACACTGTGTCACTGCACCGTGTGCTGGGAGAGATTAAAATATGCACGCGCAAAACACTAAAAACGCTCTCCTGAACAATTTGCATTTTTCAGATACGACAGTTAGTCAGGAGAGGAACGATAATATGTACAAGAGGTTGATGATAAATAAATAAATATAATTTTTCGGCCTTGAAATGAAAAATGAGGACATAAGGAGACAATGCAAGATAAAGTATGATATTATAAGCGAAATCAAAGTGAATTCCTTGAGGTGGTTTGGACATATTGAAAGAATGAATGATGAACTACTGACCAAAAAAATATACATGTGTGTAAGAGATGGAGTGAATATCAGCGGCCGCCCCGAGAAAGGGATGGCATGACCGTATGAGTGATATTTTGAAAGAAGGTATAATAATAGAAGGTTGAAAAATCGAAGAGCATGTATGAGACGATGCATGGATGTAAAAGAAACTAGGTATTTGTGCAAAAATTGAGGAGTATGACGCTCGGTTCTGTCTGCTTACCCCGTTAGAGATATGGCGTGATGGTGTGTATTGTATTTGTGTTAATCCATCCAAACGGCTAATTTTAAACTTAAACGCAGCGGAAAAAAAATAATTAACCAGACACAGTGGAAACATATTATAAAAAGATGATTTATTGTTTTTTAATTTACATAAATGATAAAATAATATATTTTTTTGTATATAATATAAGAAAAATCGGTTTTTAAATGGGTGACATTATTTTAAATAATTTATCGAATATTTCATTATTTACAAAAAACCAATTCTCTCAATAGATGGCATTACAACAAAAGAAATAAAAAATAATAAGATTGTTGTTCATAATTTCACCCATAGATGGCTGTAGTAAAAATTCCTTATTTTCAAGCGAAAAGAATTTCAGTATTACAATATAATATAGAACTTTCAAAATTGAATTGATAGGGATCTCATTAAAAAGGCATAATTGGTGAACGTTGCGCAAGCGCATAAAGTGATCAAGTAAACCAGCCGATGACAGGTCGTAAGCCCTGTAGGTGCCTTGATTTCCCGGTTCTCCTACAATAAATATTCCAACTTCGTCTCTATTGAGATAATTGAAAATCTGTTATTAAATAATTAAATTTACCATAATTCAAACTCCTCTAAATATTTTTTGTAAAAAAGTTAATGAGTAGACGGCATATTTCATACAATTTGTATGACAGTAGATGTATTTTCATATAATTTTTAATAAAAAATAGGTACTCAATGATTTTTGAAAAATTTGAATTTAGTGACGAGAAAGTTTCATATAATTTGTATGGCATAATACACAATATCTACGGGGACTCTCAAAAGTTCGATTATTAATACATACAAGCAGTTTTCATACTCGGGGTAGGAAAATAGAACAAACTTCCAACCTATCCTATTCTGACATATGTAGGGGAAATACGTACAAAATGACATATACAGACAAAATGAACTATTGGCTTATTTCGAATTTGGCGGGTTTTATCATACCACTGACCGTCGTATTGCATGTTCCAACCAGCTCCCTAAATCCTGTCATAACATGAACGTGTCAATCTCAGTCATTCCGGTGTTATGACCGATATTGTGTCAGAGCATGTCACGAGTTTTTTTTCTTTGCGGGAAGTTTTCTTTATAAATGATAAAGTTTTTCGCTTTTATGCTTATTTATATGATTCAATTTATCCTTCAATGATATGTTGTCGCTTTCAAATAACTTTTTCCACACAAAAATTCCTCTGTGTATATTTTTTCAATTTTGTTTTTTAATAACGCCGTACGTACAAAATGACATACGAAGACAATGGGTATTATGACATACGTATGTCATTTTGTCCATAAAAGCTCAATCAAGAAGATAACCTAACTGTGGAAAATTTATTTAAGCTATTCATTTCTTTACCGGTAGTAAAATGCCACGCAAGTATAAGCGCACGACTGATCGCCAAACTTGGAGTGAAGAGTCAATGCAGAAAGCTATAGAGGCAGTTCGAAATAAAAAAAATGGGCTGGTTAATGGCATCAAAAACATTTGGAAACGATCCGGAGGCATGCATTGGGTAGTAATAAAAGTCTGAAGTCAAATTCTAAAGGTCTTGGACATTGGAAACCAACATTTCCATCAAATGTTGAAAAGGAATTAGTTCAGCATATAAAATTCCTTGGATCGCGTTTATTTGGATTAACGCGAGCTTCAGTGCAAGAACTAGCTTTTCAGTTGGTTGAAAAAAATGTTTTTGCTCATAAATTTAACAAAAAACGTAATACAGATATTTCTTTGCGCAAACCTGAAGTTACTTAAGCAGCCTGTGCTCAGGCTTTCAATCGGCTTCAATCCCAAAATTGTTTCCAACTTTATGAGACACTGTTGGCGTCTGTGAATCAAGAACTTATAGCAATTCCTCTTTCAAATCAAGAACAGCCATCATCGTCTACTCTTGTTGTCCCTATTGAGGAGATTTCTCCTGCACCAAAAGGTCGTTTTGGTCACAAAGGAAAACGCAAACCAAAGGCATGGCAGACCTCTTTAGATTTAACTTCCACTCCTAATATGACGGAAATTAAGTCGAAAAATAAGCCGACAGCTCCCACGGAAAAGAGAAAACGAAAGGTCACCAAAACGATGTTTGAAGACGACAGTGAAGAAGAAAAGGTTCCACAAGATGACGAGGAAGACTGTCCATGTATTTACTGCAATGATCTTTTTTCACGATCAAAGCCCAAAGAAAGTTGGTTGCGGTGCCTAATTTGTGCGCATTAGGCTCACGTTTCTTGCGCTGATGTTCCTAAAAAATGCTCCTAATGATGTTAAAAAAATGATGTTCCTAAGCAGTTTATTTGTGAACTTTGTCAATAGGTGATTGTATAGTTTTTACGTATATGTCATTTTGTCCATAGTATATGGACAAAATGGATTTTAGCTAATCTCAGTTTAACTATTAATATATTTTATTTCTGTGTTTTTATTCCATAAATGTTGATAAGTTTCGATTAAAAAAGAACCAAAGATGATTGGTGAAGAATATCACTGTTCTGTGAATTGCTAATAAAGAATTATAACCCAAAAACAAAACCCTATGTCATTTTGTACGTACTTCCCCTACATGTTTTGTATAGAAGACAATTAATATCTTCAAATATTCAATTTAATTTAAGGGTTCATAGTTTGGTACGACGATCGCCAGTTGAATCTCATGGGTTACATTCAACTTTTAACAGTCGTAAGTTGAAGTAAATAAAAATATAATTAGTAGGTACTGTACCAATTGAACATAATACCCCGTATTCAGTAGCTATTGGAACTAAATTAGGAACGCTCTTAAATTATAGATTTTAGATTTACGGTCTCATTTTAGCGTTAATAAACATAAACTTGGACTAAATGGAATAGGAACGTACCAATATTGGCCGGAACATTCTTAAAAAAATATTGAATCAGACGTATTATGAATAAATATGAAAATTATGAAATTTTCATTTTCATAATTATTCAAAATACGTCTAATTCAGTAACTTTTTAAGAACGTTCCGGCCAATATAGGTAGGTTCCTACTCCATTTAGTCCAAGTTTATATTTTATAACGCTGAAATAAGACCGTAAATCTAAAATCTATAATTTTAGTATGTTCCCTATTTTAGTTACAATAGTTACTGAACACGGGGTAATATATTATTATTATGTGCACACTACGCTAAAGATAGAATGAGAAAAATAATAAAAATGTATCCCAACACACAACCTAGAATTTGAAAAGGATCATGCCCACTTATGAATTGCTGATTCAGTTGATATAATGTTATGCATAAAATTAATTATGCTAAATATTTTGTATTTCAATTATAAACATTCACTAGGTACCATACCTCTTCATTGAAACAAATATCTAATACAATGTACATAGGTACATTTCATTTTCTTTATGTTTTAGAAAAGGGTGAGGATATTCTTAGAAAGAGAGAACTGCTCAATAGTCAACGAGGAATACGTCATAGTAAATAAACACTCTATAACAAAGGCAAATCGGACATCACCTTATTTATTGAATTTTGATTTCACTATTTTGAAACCTTGGTACAAAAATGTAACTGTAAGTATCTACTCGTTTTTATGAATTTGTTGAAAATTAATTATAAAATCTTTTGGAAAAAAAAATATTTTTTCACCTCTGATGGCAATTCGATCTAAAAGGACTGCTTATATTAAATAATAGATTCATAAATTTACAATTCATTTTGTATGTCTGTGATCCCTTGTGAAAATTTATTTCCATTGTGTACCATTTTTTTCTGTTGGTTGTTACTTCATCGTAACTAATCTAAATAATCGTTTTACATATTTTTTTGTAAAAATGACTACTTTGAAAAAGATTGAATGCCCAGTTTCAACAATAGAGTTTAAAATAGCAAAATCTAATGATTAATTTTATTTATCAACTAGGTACTGATTAATTTTATTTTTCCCAACCACCCTCAGCAATATTTTTTCTTTTTCTTCTCAACTCATGAATCTGTCAATATACCTATATATTCGTCTATCCGTATTTACATTACGAAAAATATGGTTTACTCTAGAGAATGCCAGATCTGTGTGTGTATACACACACATGCACACCCATTCTCACACACACACACACACACACACACACACACACACACACACACACACACACACACACACACTCTTTCTAGATATCTCTTTCACACACATACATATTGTTACTCTTCTCTCATGCGCGCACCCACACTAATTCACACTTTTTTATTGTCTTATTTTGATATTAGGTACATATAGTACGTAAGATGTCCATGTTATGTTTGTATTTTTATTTATTTACTTTTAATAATTGTATGCATGTACTCTGTGCTGTCCTTTGAAAAATTAAATAAAAATAAATATGTAGGTTCCTCGTCATTTCACAAGAAAATCATTGGGGCTGATCATCTTATCAATAAAAAAAAATATTATCAGCCATAACGATCTTCCTGTCAAGAATTTTTTTTTTATTTTTTCCTGATTTTCCTTAATCTGATTAAATTAGGTTTTAAAATGGAGTATTTATTATTACGTAGAGTCAAAATTTACATAAAAACAAAATTAAAATAAATACCTACTACAGTTAATAAATATATAGTCGTTAAAATAATGTGGGAATATAATTTAAAATTATTTGTTTTAGTATCGCGTGAGGACTTTTGAAGAAAGAAGCAATCAATACAGAGAAAGCATAATTTCTTTTCAATTCAACGTATGTGATGTACTAGCAAATAAAGACTTTTTACTGAAGATCGCTGCTCGATATGGAAATCTGCCGTCTAAATGTCCATTGGTATACCTATTTAATATTTATTGAATAGGTGATGAATAAATTAAGGCCTTATTGCAAAATAGAAGCATTTGTACATATAAAATGAACTATCGATTGTTAACAAAAGATAGTCAATATGGGCATATTAAGAAAACAAAAAACGGATGAATGTCAACAAAAAAAAACAAGTGATAAGTGTGGGTAAAGAATATGAAAAAATACTAAACAATCAAAACTGACTTGAAAAAAAATGCGTCGTACAACAAATAGGTATTCTACCAACCCAAAAAGATCTGGCCGAGTTCAAACATGTAGGTGAATAAATTACCAATCTAATAAAATAATCCAGTTGCAGTTGTCATTATCCTTAGAATTCTAGTTTTTTTACGAAGATTTATGTACTATACTATGTATTTATTAAAAGTATAATATATAAATCTATTTAGGTATGTATTTATTTATTTACTTTTTGTACATAATATAGACAAATATAATGCACACTGGCGGGCTTCTTGCCACTGGGCAATTTCTTCCAACCAACCAGATTATAGTTACTCGCCAATTCCAGGATCATGGTCAAAGCGTACCCCGAATGAAACGGGACTAAAGCGCTAAGGGGAAAGAAAGATGATCCATATTAAAGAGTGACAGCATTATATTAGTTATATTATGTACATCAACAAAAAATTAAAAAATTAAAGAAATTTACCTATTAATGTATATTATTTTTTTTGATATAGTCTCACCTTATGTGATTCAAGTTTAGACTCACCACACTTACTTTCTAAATTAAATTTTTAGTGCCCATAAAACAGAAAAGGAAAAGGACGTTCAATAGATAAAGCCCACATCCCAGACCCGACAATACAGGACAGATCATCGTAGCGCCAAAGGAATAGGAGAGCCGACCCTACCTAAAGTGGGATAAGGCAAAGAAAAATAAGAAAAAGAAGAAGTGCCCATCACGCGATTTCAGATCTCAATTTTTGTTCTATGTCGACCGACGTTACACAAACTATTCACAAAACAATCATACTAGGCGGAGTTGCTCCAACTACAATACATACCTACTTTAAACATTTCTATATAAATTAAAAAAACATTTAGATTGATAAACTAAAAAAAACTCACAATAAAATTAATAAAGTAGGTACATATTTTCAATGTTTTTATGTTAACACTGTGGAAGTACATAATTATAAATTAAAATTATTTCAGTTGTATTCTTGCATCTGAGGATGCCGGCTGTGTTCGGCGAAAGCGCTTAGGCTCATTAAAGTCATTCTCATTTGTGCATTAAAACTATGTTTTTATTTTTTTTTTTAATAATATAATTTTTTTAATAAAGTACCTACACATCATATCTTATGTGAAAACATATTATTTTTTTTTTTAACTTATTTTTTTTTTATTTTTATAAATAGACAACAGCTGTACATTTTTTTATATAAAACAATTACATATAAATTGAGCCAATTACAGACTATTATATATTAGTAATTCACATAGAACACGTACACGCATTCATAGAAAACATGTATATATAAAATAACATAAGAGAAAAAATATATATAACTGCATGAATACAAAATAATGAGAATATAGCCACATCGTCACTGAAGGGGTCACATAAAATGTATTGTTAGTGGGTACCTACAACGGCACTGAATTTACGACCGTGCGATGATTCATTAAATTTCAACATTAATGTGCGGGTGACCTATCTCCAGCAATGAGTAGTTTACAAAATAAAAAATAAAATCCAATATAAATTTAGCAGTATAAAAGATATTTATCCAGTATAAAAGATATTTCGAAAATTAGTATAATATGGCGTGTGCTTGTATGTATGTGTGAGTGAGTGTGTGTGCATGTGTGAGTGTGAGAGGATTTATGTGTTATAGTAAGTTAGGGAGCCGTTAAGGGGTAGGTAATATAATACGGAAAGGATTTGTTTTTTAAAAGTATCAATATTTAAATGATAGGGTATTATGATACTATGAGATATCCATACTTTTTATTTTATCATATATTCTATACTTATAATATTAAATCATGTGTGTTTTCCAAATATTAAATAAAAAATATATATGATTCATTTCATTTCTTTTAGATTGGCCACATATATATTAAGGACCTTGAAATCAAGGACAATGCATTTCCCGATGGGTTTCCAGAGTCAAAATGGAAATTCGTCTTTGATATGTTCACCACTGACAAAAAAATTCCATTGCTTCAATTCGAGTTGTATCTACGTGTTGAGTCAGCAAGTAAAAAGAAAAGGAAACACGAACAGTTGAATTTAACAAAAGCCGTCAAATTATAAACATCATCAGAATATAATCGATATTTTTTTTTTAAATGCGCAGAACATATTCTTAAATAAACTTCAAAGAATCCATCCAGTCATCCACCATTGGCTCTACAGTCTGCTGCTGACCCTGGCCTCCTCCAGAAATCGTCCCCATTGTCGTCATTGATCGTCACTGGTCAGCTCCATTTTTTTATATCACATCGTCCAGCCAACCCAATTTATAATAACATTAAACATATATTTTTTTCTGTATAAAAAACAATTTTCAACCGATTACTTGTTAAATTCATTTGGGTTTGAAGTATTTTAGACCATGGGTATTATTTTTATTATACGCAGATTTCTCATTATATAATTTGTTTTGTTACTATTGATTTGTCCTTTTTTTAACAAAAACCATTGACATCAGTAAAGGTGTATTTATTTATGAGTGTACTGTTTGGCTGTGTGCACAAAACCAAATGTTTTTTTATTCACTTTAGTTCGGTCAATTTTTTAAAGAAATTATGTTACTATTTACAAAAAAAATTGTGTGATATGGGTAATCATGAGGGTTTAGCCTGTTGGTAACCAAGTGGTTACCAGCTGCTGTGGTGTATACTGGTCTGTTAGTAAGACTACGTTTAGACCAGTATGAATACATTAACTTGAGCTGACTGCAGAAGGGATGTAGCTTTGGGCTATATTTAGAGAAGCTTCTCGACGTGACGTGCTAAGAGAAATTATATTTGATTTATTATTATTTAAAAGTCACTAACAAATTAATCTTCCTATCAGATCACGTAAAATAGTCTAGTTACCACGAAGGTGATTAACAAGTAACTCTAGATAAAGTAACACTGAAACAGTGGTAGAGAGGAAGTAAGAAGAGAAAGAATGTTTTTCAACTTACAATGACTATAATGAACACGAAATAACAGTTTTTACACAGATAAATTTTACAATCAATTAAAGACGATCAAAGAAACTTTCTCACGATGAGTATCAAGGTATTTAAGATAATATGTCGATACGGTATAAGAGTACGAGCGAAACGTAGTGAGCCGAATAATGACGATCACAATCTCGATGCTGTACACTTCCTTAAATACATAGTGCTGGCGTCAAGAGTTGGTGAGTTCAACGTCCGCGAACCTTCTCGAACCTTTCACTGAAGAAACATTCCGCCGTCGCGGTTATTGTCGCACGCTCGACACCGAGGGCGACGAACTCGGCCTAGCGAAAAACAAATATACTTGTTGTCACTAAGCGCGAGCTCGACAGAAATTTCTCGAAGTGGTCTGCCACAAGGGTTTTGATTTCACTGTTTGACGGGACTTGTCCCCCTGTACGAGCGCACGTAGTTTGGTGGAGCGTAGAGGCCGTAAAAATTCTATGATAAATTTGACAACTTTGTAACCCACTAGAAGTTACGAATTATCTCGCCCTTTTTCGATATTTTGTTAGTCACGGCCCTGAACGTGATCAGGGTGATGCTTGTACGTTGTGTACACTCCATGCGTACCTTAAAAACCCTTTCTGAATCTGTTCCAACATTTTGTAGTACTTCCTCTGGTTAGGTGCCCAAACAACCCTACCATACTCCAGTTTGCAGTGTGTCCAGTTTAGTACGCACCACACTAAAAAAAATTGTGACCTCCGCGTTTTTAGCCAAGTTATCAGTAATAAAAGTTAATATATTTATGAATGTTCTGTTTGGTTAAGCGCACAAAATATTTAGTAGCACAAAACGAATTGTTTTGTAGTCACTAATATATATAGATTATAGATTCCTCCTCATGTCAGCTTTGTGGTAACTCTGATCAGACTTCTGAGCATATCCTATGGGAATGCACTAACTTCTCCGTGTCAACATTCCGACGAGAACTCTACAACGATGTTCGAGGGAATTCCTTTGGCCCCATTGGACATGCGGACCTTGTAGCCACGAAGAGCAACTTCAGAGCATTCAAGACTTTCAGTGCACGACGAACCTACTGCTCCCTTATAATCTGCTCTCTTTGGCACTCTAAGTGCAGTGTCTGCAAGGTTTTAGAGTTCTCCGGACTCTTCTTACGTTCTTATGTGTTCTTTCAGAGTTTTGCAAGGGGCCGTTTTTAGTCCCCATAAGCAGAACGGGTGGTGGTGGGGGAAGAAGAGTCACTAATATAGTTCGGTTAATTTTAACATAACATTTTTTTCAGTGCATACAGTTGAATATATGTACTCTTTAACGCCTCCGAATTCAAAAGTATTTTCCCAGGAGAAAAGTCAAGTCTAGCAATTGTCACATCTAGATGTGAGGTTGGTGATGTGGTCACAGAAGGTCAACTTAATATGATACATCACCCCAAAGTCCTTATGTTTTACTATCCCCTAATGATTTATTTTCTGTTTTTTTTTTATTTACTTTTGATAACATTTCTGTGTTTTTTTTATCGCAATTGACCTAGGGCAGCTGAATTGCGATAAACTGCAACGTAGTTAATCAGCTATATAAAAAATGTAATTATTATAAAATCATTACGATTACTGAGGTTGTTTGGATGCTGCAATAAAAAAGCAGAAAAATTGTAGGCTTAAATAACTTATGGGCATAAAATATATATATATTTTATTAGGTGTACTTTGATTACACCTGCAGTATTCTTGAAAACTATATGTAATAAATTATTACATACTTTATGTGCCTACTGCATGCCTACGAATTAAATGTTATTTAATTATAATAATAATAATAATAATGAACACTTCCTTGCACCCTGCGCAAATGGTGAGTTTATTGCCGTATGGCAATTTCTTCCAAGTAACCAGTGTTTCCAGCCCAGAGAAGCAATATTTGCGTGAGAAATAAATTTAAATAAATTTCTCCTCTGCTGGGAATCGAACCTAGGACGCCCGCACATATACCAAATGGCTTACTAACTGTGCCACGGCGGTCGTTTTTAACTGCTGTACTGTATGACAGTAGTGTTTGCATGAAGAAATCAAATGTTTTTTTTCGACATTAGGATACATATTTTCACATTGCTTAAAAATGTATGATTAACTTAAAAATAAAATCAGCTTCTGTGCTTAGTGTTTAAATGTGATTGCATTTCAAATTTTCATTGCATTTAAAACTGCAATAAATTATTCAAATTTGAATGCTGATTATATCATTATATTATGTATTTATAATACTCAAATAACCATAAAGGGATACTTTTAAATAATGTCATTAGGACCGATTTCATATAATTACATGTTTTTTTTGTATGTAATGAAAACATATTTAAATATACGCGGTCTTGTCACTGTGAAGTGTAGTATAATTTTCAAAAAAAAAAATTCAACCAACGGAAAAAGTTTAGGAGAGTTATTGCGAAAAATATTATAAGATGCTCTCATCCTAACTACCCGTTTCCACTTGCCATGTGTCGGGCACGATAAAAAGTCGTGAGATCTAGTGGCAATTAATTTTAACGCAGCCTAGGTTCTGGCGATAGATTATAATTTATTTTATTTATTGGCCTTAAGTGGAGCTGGGCTGGGCATATTGCCTGATGCCAGGATTCACGATGGACCAAAAAGATCGTAGAATGGCGACCGAGAACAAGCCGAAGAGGTGTCGGCAGACCCCAGGCAAGGTGGTCTGATGACATCAAGAAATGTGCCGGAGGGAGATGGATGCAATGTGCCCAAGACAGGGAGTTGTGGAGGATCAAGGGGGAGGCCTATGTCCAAGAATGGATAAAAACAGGCTGAAGAAGAAGAAGAAGAAGATTGTTAATACACAAACATTTGTACATATTTCGGTTAAGGCTCTTGTATACCCTGGGTATACGGATGTACACAAAAATGCACACTAAATTACCTTCTTATGTATGAAATACGAAAAAATATTGCATATCACCTGATCTGTGACATACAATACTTTTTCGTGAAAAAATGGTAAAATTTAGAGGTTTTTTCTAAAAAGCAAGAATAGTAATTAAAATATTACAATAATAAAAACTCAACCGGTAGATTTTCATATTCTCTTTCGATTAAAATAAAAATCTACCTCATAGACCTTGTAGTTTTTTTAGATACGTACAGTAAAAAAATAAAAAAAGGGTTTTTCTAAAACTTATTTTACAAGTAAAGTATTAAAGAAAATCAAATTTCATAAAAACTCATGCAATAGAATAAAGATATAAATATTTATTTATTTTTATTTTCAAGGCATTGCATCCTATTGGATGATTTGTGCTAAAAAACCGACAAATTAACAATTTAACATAAACAAATAAACTCAGACATTGTACTGAAATGAAAATATAAAAATTTTAACTAAATAATATATATAAACTGTTCTATTTTTCAAAGAATTATCTTTTGAGGATATTAGGGATTATTTTCAAAATATACTATACACTAGCGGACCCGACAGACGTTGTCCTGCACAAACGTTGGCTTGCCTGTTATTAGCTGGTTTAACAAACATAAAAAGGATGGGTTACCTTATAAAAGGAAGCACGGCACTTGCGTGTATACCCACATATCAGTCTTGCCTCACATTAAAAAGGCAAAATACATAATGGGTAATGAACTATATATGTAAGATGTATTTGTTACCTGTTATAGTTTCGATTACCTGGCCCTGATGGGATACACACTAATATTCACTCTCTCTCTCACCCTCTCCTTAGTCACAAAAAATCGAAGATTCAGAATCCCCTAATTATTGATTATTTTATTTGAGGTGGATATTGAGAAGTTTGGAGAATATTTATAACTTAATTTTATAGTACAGAGTTGTATATTTTTTCAATATAGAAAATTCACTCTAATATACGTTTGTTGTTTGATCTTGACGTTTCAATCACAAAATATACATATACAACCTCACCATTACGGAGGTTTTTAACAAAATAATATGATATTCATGAATTAATTTAAATATTTAAACGAAAATATTACGAAACATTACATTGAGATGATTTTCATATACCTATCGTCATAATACCACTTAAAACAGAATATACTTGAAAAAAAAAAAAATAACTTTATACAATAATAATGAAAAAATATACAAATAACTTAATAATTTCATAAAATATTAAAAATATGAAACAAATACCGCAAACAGCGTTGAGAAAACATCAAGTTTTAATGTAATAACCAACATTGCACAATATAATGACATATCGGAAGCCAATGTTTCCACTATTCATAATGCGTATTCCGAAAATATTTATAACGATTACCATTTTTATTATTCTTTTACTAAATTCCTTTTTGTGAATCTAATCCATCCAGGGACTCACATAAACACACACAAAAAGTTTCATCAAAATTGGTTCAGCCGTTTAGGAGGAGTTCAGTGACATACACACGTACAGAAGAATTATATATATATAAAGATATAATTATATTTATATATATATATATATATATATATATATATATATATATATATATATATATATATATATATATATATATATATATATATATATATATATATATATATATATATATATATATATATATATATATATATATATATATATATATATATATATATATATATATATATATATATATATATATATATATATATATATATATATATATATATATATATATATATATATATATATATATATATATATATATATATATATATATATATATATATATATATATATATATATATATATATATATATATATATATATATATATATATATATATATATATATATATATATATATATATATATATATATATATATATATATATATATATATATGTTTAAATTTAAATTTTCGCGGATTGTAGAGATATATGAATAGCTATTTTTCCGGGCTATCCGCTTGTTTTCGTCCTGAAAAGGACGGTTTTGCCGACGTTTCAACCGAATATCATCGGTCATTATCGAGGCTGGTCGGTTCGCAAACGCAGACACGGAGCGACTAACGCGTTATATATATATATATATATATATATATATATATATATATATATATATATATATATATATATATATATATATATATATATATATATATATATATATATATATATATATATATATATATATATATATATATATATATATATATATATATATATATATATATATATATATATATATATATATATATATATATATATATATATATATATATATATATATATATATATATATATATATATATATATATATATATATATATATATATATATATATATATATATATATATATATATATATATATATATATATATATATATATATATATATATATATATATATATATATATATATATATATATATGTTTAAATTTAAATTTTCGCGGATTGTAGAGATATATGAATAGCTATTTTTCCGGGCTATCCGCTTGTTTTCGTCCTGAAAAGGACGGTTTTGCCGACGTTTCAACCGAATATCATCGGTCATTATCGAGGCTGGTCGGTTCGCAAACGCAGACACGGAGCGACTAACGCGTTAGTCGCTCCGTGTCTGCGTTTGCGAACCGACCAGCCTCGATAATGACCGATGATATTCGGTTGAAACGTCGGCGAAACCGTCCTTTTCAGGACGAAAACAAGCGGATAGCCCGGAAAAATAGCTATTCATATATATATATATATATATATATATATATATATATATATATATATATATATATATATATATATATATATATATATATATATATATATATATATATATATATATATATATATATATATATATATATATATATATATATATATATATATATATATATATATATATATATATATATATATATATATATATATATATATATATATATATATATATATATATATATATATATATATATATATATATATATATATATATATATATATATATATATATATATATATATATATATATATATATATATATATATATATATATATATATATATATATATATATATATATATATATATATATATATATATATATATATATATATATATATATATATATATATATATATATATATATATATATATATATATATATATATATATATATATAAAGATAGATCTTGAGTAAGTAACGCCCCACTAGGCTAAACATGTTCTGGGGCTGTTACTTTTATTCAATAGGGTAGGTATACAAATTATTTAGACATAGATAATACATAACATGTAAGTTACACAGATGTTAAATGTTACATTCAATAGTATTAAAAAAAAGAATGGATTACAAAAGATTAAGAAGTAAAGTTTCAAATTAAATATAAGAAATGAAGAATAGCAAATAAAAGTTCATAAGTCAGATGTTAAGGGTGGACAACCTTCTCAGCATAAAGCCTGCCCGAAGCAAATAACCATTTTTTTGTAAGAATATTAAAGGAATTGTGATGTGGTGTTTTCTTTATGTGGTTGTCTTGTATATTAAATATACGTGGGGCAATAAATTTAAACTGTCTTTGTCCAAATGAGGTCTTCATAATTGTCACAGTAGGTATAGTTAATGTGATTTGCATGTCTAGTGGTTCGTGTTTGTTGGGATCTGTTGTGTAAAGTTATGTTTTTATGGAAATGTACTAGGGTAGTTTTTAGGTACAGTTGTCTCGGAAAATGATGAATCAAGGGAAAACTATACGGGAGAAAATAATAGTATGATGTTGTAACGTGAAGGAGATTTCCTTCCTATGTTATTAAGAGTTTAATTTAGATGTTAACTTAATCTAATCCAAAGAGACTAGGAAGTCCGGTAGCTCAGGTTTGAACAGTTGCTCTCATCATCAAGGTTTGTAATATGTGGGTAAACAAATATCGGGATCAATCAGAAGTCACCAGTGTCATTTGAATTGCATATATTGAAAGATAAAACATAATATACAGTTATGAATACTCAAAGTTACATAAAACATTTAAGGTAATATGACAGGACAATCTGTAAAATAATCAAGCCAAGAAACAGATCACAGTTAACATTATAAGTATCTGAATTGGTCAGCCACAATTTGTAAATTATTGCAAGTTCTAAATTGTAATTGGTAGCTGGCTGTAAGTAGGTATGAATGAATGAATATGTTCAAAGGTAAGCAATTTATCAAATGATCAAATTAATATCAGAGGTGTGACAAATGGTCTAAACCTTTAATTGTAAATTGAACGGCGTACCAAAGTGGTATGCATGAATGAATGAACTCAACAAGTTAAATCTAGACAGAGTCATTGCAAATGTTAAATACATTACATTAATAATATTATAATTTCTCCAAGTACATCCTTGGCTGTGTCCGTAGACATGGGCACACCTACATAGTAGACATGAATGAATGAGCAGAAATTAGATTTTGACAGGAACATAGAAATCTTACCAAATATTAAATTCAAAGTGGGTAATACAACACATGATGCTAGTGAATCTTCGTACAATTATAATTGACATAGACAGTTAGTAGGCCTGAAGGAAAGAATGACATTTAGACATTTAAATTATTCAACTTATGATTCAAAATACAATGAATTTACACAGGCGGACTTTATAAAAGAAAATTCAAATTACTACGAGAGTTGACCTTTGGTATAATTAGTTCACGAAGAAAATAACAGTTAAAGATAAAAGATCTGACCATTTCCGAAGAGTATCCGATGGGGAGAATCTTCCTATTTCCAGGTATTACAGAGGGGGTGACGGCTGCCGGCGAAGGGGACATTCGTTGTAGAGTAGCGGACATCGGGGGGTAGAAGAAATTCAGCTATCATGATTGGTTGGGAGATCTCGAAGAGTCGGAGAAACGATGCCGGTGGAGGTTGTCTCACAAACATCCGCTTAGACCTCGTACAGGTGAAGGTAATCCAGAAAGAACAGCTTCCAGCGAGCAGTGGTTGCGTGGATATAGTGAATCGAAAATGTGGGCGCACTATTCCAATGGGTAGGTTCGGTACCTTGAAGGGTCTTCATTATATTCAAACTGAAGGTAAATAAAGTTCGGAGCCTAGGTTGGCAACTAGAAATATACATCACTGGTCTGGTATATTCGACTTTGAATCGCTTATGGAATGTTAATACACAGACTGTAGACACACGTGTACATTTAAGAGTATGACAGGCATGTTGAACGGGATTTTTGATACGTAGCATGGCGAGATTGACGACTAACGTGCGGTTAGGTTAGGTTGCACTTGAATTGGAAATAGAGAGTGACGTCTTCAATAAATACAATTGAAGGTCTGTCCAGGAATTTCACTCATTGTGTAATTACGATGTTATTGTTCGTTTTTATTATCTCACAAATATATTGTCGGTTAGAAACCGTTAGGCGGGATATGCACAGAGGTTACATTTCTCAATTACACACATAAAACTCACTGAAGAAGGCCTACGTATCACTTATCACAAGGATTAGTCACTATTGTATAAATAACAAATCACTCCGTGGCCGTAGGCCAATATATTCGGATATTAACATGTTTACTTTGCGGAGCAACGGACGAGCCGTTGAAAGAGAAATATACAAGATGCAAGATGGCCGACTGATTGTTCTAGAAACTTCTGAAGAGCGGGGGAAAAAATACCAAAAGGGCCGACGGCCACCGCAGAGAGGTAGGTACTGCCATCTCTTAGCGACCGAAAGGAAATAATATGACATAAAATGAATTGAAGGATTTAGCGGGCAATACGAATGCTTTGAATTAAGAGTTGAACGTATTAAATTAAGAAGTAGCGTATTCATTATTTAAATTGATAACGCTACACCCCTCTCCTTCCAGTGAAAAAAAAAAAAAAAAAAAGAAAGAGAAGAAAAAAAAAATATCTTTTGTAATTGGTTAGGGAAACGACAGTCATTATGATAAGGCCACAAACGGGGGCAGAGTCACATAGCCAAGGGGCCAGTACGAATATAGCTATTGGTTGATCTGGTTAAGTAAGGTTTCTTATAAACTAGTTAAGGGAAGGTTGCTTCCGTGAGACAATCGTGTCGCATGGGCAACGATGGTCGGTTAAGGGTTCGGATTCGTAGCAGATGGCTATTGACCTCCTGTGCTTTGGCGCTTCTTTAAATTAAAAATCACAACAATCCAAATATAGACATGACATCTGTGGATAGATTATTATAAACGAAACATGGTGGTCAGCATTACTTCGAGAGAAACAAGCCGTAACGCTGGGTTTACCACATGTTGTAAGAATTGGTTGGGTAACCCTGTCTTCTAAGAGAGGAGACAAAAGTCAGGGGCCTGCTGAAGGGCAGAAATAGCGTGGATCAAGTGGCAGTGGATCCACACCTTCAGAAAAGAACGATAGGACAGGAAAGAAAATAATTTCCTACAAGCCTCTATTATGTTGGAAATGAACAGACGAGGTTAGAAAGTAAAGAAGGGACACCTAGTGTCGATAGATACATATACGCAATTCAAGTGACAGGAAAGTTATTTCCGTGAGGCGAACGCACTATACAGCAATAGTTACGTCAGCGCGTATAGGGCAGGACCTTATCGGTTTAGGACCGAGGGTTTCCCATATATAGAGTTTATTTAATGTCAAAAAGCAGTTTGAACTCATCTATATAGATTTCTATACTGAAATATGTTGATGTAATTTTCTGACAGTCATGATATCGAAGACACAGGGTATCGACAAAACAATTCGACTTTGAAATTCAGTACTTTCACGATGGAAGTTGCAAATATAAGAACCAGGCTATGACGAGCTCGCATGAGAGATTCGTGCTATAAGTCCGAACTCTATTTTATGAGAGATAAATCAGAACATGATAGGTAATATGTACAACGGGGATAGAAATCTAGGTGTTTAAATTTTTTCCACAACAAAGCTAATACAACAAACTGCAAATTCTTTTCAGTATACTAACTTCAGACAAGATATATGACATTACGCTGATAAGAGAATAACACAGGGAATAATATCTTCACGATGGAGGCAACATTATGCGTTTGTATGGTCACGATGACGAGGCATACAATATATGTGACGTCATCACATGATTAAATTAAAACCTTTAAAGAGTGTTGGACTCATATACAAAATTGACAGAAGGAGAATAATGGTGCGCATTTGACAGATTCCACAAGGCGAAAAGCGAGGATAGCGTGACAGAAGATCTGCTTCCAAAAATGATTCTCACATGTACAGGGCGGTAATCAAACACAAAATTTTGATTTTTTAGCATTTTATAGATTTAGGTAACTTTAAACAAGACGGATGCGGAAGGCTCACGACTTCGCATATACACAACAAGAAACGTGCGAAAGCCCGAATCTTATAAGAGTGACATACAAGAGTCTATAAACATTCAGGAAAAGAAATTGAAGACTATAAAAATAAGAAGCCTCAGGTGTTAAACTAGTCGCATAGGTATTTATTTGTCTGATCTTTCAAGGATTCTACAATTAAACTCAAAATTGGACAGGCTAATACTGTAATCCGAGCCATAACTGCGGATATGAACAAAATATAACACAATGAAAGGGACAATCCTTAAGCTAATTAGCATATGAATATTCAGTCACAATCATAGGTATCGGAAAAATATTACATAATAAAATACAAACAATGATTGGCCAGAATCAGACAATCGTCATGACCAAAGTCTTCGTGGCCGGAAGTCACGGCGCACGAATTCTGAGGAATACTGAGCATTACACTGAAGGATGGTGGGTCAGATTCTAAGGGGACAAGCCTATCGCATAAGCGCATAATGAACAGGATCTTTAGACATCGCATTCTAAAAACAATTGCTATTGCCTTCTCTTAAGTCGGTCCCAGCACAAAGTATTGCCTTCTCTTAAGTCGGTCCCAGCACAAAGCACATGAACGGGCTTATACAAGGGGATAGAAAAGTTTCTAGGGCCAGATCAGTTTTCATGGGAAAAGGCAACACAGAGTACATCCTTAACAAATGATTACTATCAGCTCCCTTACTGTATTAACGCCGCGTCAATTTTAGGTCGCAAGCCCTCTCGCGCCAAACAGCAAGAAGTACGATTCAAATTTATACAGGCATCTCAAACCTGTTTCACTGGGTGAATAATTGGTGAGTTTTTCTTTCGATGTTGACCAGAACAAGGGTGATCAATTCAGAAATCAAAGATTACGAAATCAATCGTCATTGAACGTTGCGGTTGAGAACTCTACTGACAATTACGGAATGATGGTGTGATAATTATATAGCAATCAGCTCTCGCGTTAAGGTAATTTCAGCAATCACAATTATTCACTGGGGTACCCCCACTCTCATTACACACTTGGTATTTTATGGGCCAATATCCCATTCGTGTGCAATTATACAAAATCTTAATCTAGGTAGAGATATCGTTATGTATCATAATATGAAAGAACAATACTCAGAAAGACAAAAAGGTTCCTAGCGTTTTACCGCAGGTCAGAGTGATAATTAAGAAACTATCCTCAAAAAAAAAAAATAAACAAAGAAAATTATCACAAAAGTTATCCACCAAATGTCTAGATAGTGAGTTTCCAAAATGAACGCATTCTCGATCCGTCATTTAATATAGAAAACACACAGATTCTATAACACCTATAATCGTAGACGATTTGCAATAACAAAAGAAAAAATTATTTATTATATTAATATTTGACAAAGTTGAGTACCCCTGATATGCACTGAAATTATTGGTAGCAGTATGCAAAAATATCATCATATGAAATATAAGAACGAACGTAACATGTCGTGATGATGATGATGATATTATTTTAGAATTTAAAATAGGAATATAAAGAACGAGGTCATGTGTTGGACACAACAGTGGAAAATTATCTCAAATAAATCTTTCATACATCAAACCATTTTCAAAGCGCGCTTTATACATCTCATCAACACAATAAACATACATAATCATACATCATTTTTCAAAAATCACCTAATCAAATTTTAAAATTCGCACTATGGTACCAAGGATAAAACGTTCAAGGGGGTCTACGTGAGATTTGATTGACAAAAACAAAATTATAAACGATTGTCAATAGCATGAACAGTACTAAGTTTTATATTTTGCGAAACGCAAGTTGAGAACAATCGGTAAAAACTAAGAAAACCTAGAAGTAGCTTGCGACTAACTCAAAACAATAAAGAAAGATTTTTTTTGAGACGCCACGAAGTTTTTATAATACGAGACATAGTTTTAGAACCACGGGAAGAAACTTCGAAACCCGAAAGTTTGCTATCAACATTTTACAACGAAGAATAACAAAGCAAATTATAATCATTTCAAAAATCTGAGCATAGCATGGTTTTAATTATATAAAAAAAATAAGCGGCGGACAAAACCAATAAAATCTCCAAGGATCCGTCATGACATTAGTTCAGAAGATCTAAACAATTGGGTATATCGAATGTTCATTGGCTCAGAAAATATGTAACATTTCAAAGGGATTTACCGAGGTTGTTACATTAAAAATAAATTTAAAAACATACGCGGACAGACATGACAAGATATTTATAAAAGGGGAGGGTCGGAAACTTCTATGAACGGTAGAGATGAACTTGTAAAATAACCCGTTCCTCTAAGTATATCGTCACAAAAGAATACCGTCCCAGGTCAAAGATAAATAAAAAAAAATTTATTTATGATGTTATAGTGACGGAATAGTGGTTTTTTATGTGCATCTGCCTTTTACAGATCATACAAAAAAACAGAACTTGGAAAAACAAAATGGTAGAACTATTCTTTTAAACACCCGGTACCTACACGGGTCGTTGATCAAGATTAGAAGGGGAATATTCATACAGGAGTGAGATATGGTTTTTTCATTGTAGGGTAGGTCAGAATAATTTATTTTTATTGGGTATCGCGACAGTGTAATAATTGAGAGAAAAAAATTATGTATAAGTCAACACGAACCGAACAAGGGGAGGTCAAGGCTCGCAGCTTACAAACAATTCTGTTCACAAAACAAAAATATAGCAATTCACAAAAGAACAAGAGAGTGTAAAATTAATGACACCGGGAACTCCAGAAAGATCCACAATATTGAGAAGTAAGCCCCACGTTGGGCGCCATTGTAACGTGAAGGAGATTTCCTTCCTATGTTATTAAGAGTTTAATTTAGATGTTAACTTAATCTAATCCAAAGAGACTAGGAAGTCCGGTAGCTCAGGTTTGAACAGTTGCTCTCATCATCAAGGTTTGTAATATGTGGGTAAACAAATATCGGGATCAATCAGAAGTCACCAGTGTCATTTGAATTGCATATATTGAAAGATAAAACATAATATACAGTTATGAATACTCAAAGTTACATAAAACATTTAAGGTAATATGACAGGACAATCTGTAAAATAATCAAGCCAAGAAACAGATCACAGTTAACATTATAAGTATCTGAATTGGTCAGCCACAATTTGTAAATTATTGCAAGTTCTAAATTGTAATTGGTAGCTGGCTGTAAGTAGGTATGAATGAATGAATATGTTCAAAGGTAAGCAATTTATCAAATGATCAAATTAATATCAGAGGTGTGACAAATGGTCTAAACCTTTAATTGTAAATTGAACGGCGTACCAAAGTGGTATGCATGAATGAATGAACTCAACAAGTTAAATCTAGACAGAGTCATTGCAAATGTTAAATACATTACATTAATAATATTATAATTTCTCCAAGTACATCCTTGGCTGTGTCCGTAGACATGGGCACACCTACATAGTAGACATGAATGAATGAGCAGAAATTAGATTTTGACAGGAACATAGAAATCTTACCAAATATTAAATTCAAAGTGGGTAATACAACACATGATGCTAGTGAATCTTCGTACAATTATAATTGACATAGACAGTTAGTAGGCCTGAAGGAAAGAATGACATTTAGACATTTAAATTATTCAACTTATGATTCAAAATACAATGAATTTACACAGGCGGACTTTATAAAAGAAAATTCAAATTACTACGAGAGTTGACCTTTGGTATAATTAGTTCACGAAGAAAATAACAGTTAAAGATAAAAGATCTGACCATTTCCGAAGAGTATCCGATGGGGAGAATCTTCCTATTTCCAGGTATTACAGAGGGGGTGACGGCTGCCGGCGAAGGGGACATTCGTTGTAGAGTAGCGGACATCGGGGGGTAGAAGAAATTCAGCTATCATGATTGGTTGGGAGATCTCGAAGAGTCGGAGAAACGATGCCGGTGGAGGTTGTCTCACAAACATCCGCTTAGACCTCGTACAGGTGAAGGTAATCCAGAAAGAACAGCTTCCAGCGAGCAGTGGTTGCGTGGATATAGTGAATCGAAAATGTGGGCGCACTATTCCAATGGGTAGGTTCGGTACCTTGAAGGGTCTTCATTATATTCAAACTGAAGGTAAATAAAGTTCGGAGCCTAGGTTGGCAACTAGAAATATACATCACTGGTCTGGTATATTCGACTTTGAATCGCTTATGGAATGTTAATACACAGACTGTAGACACACGTGTACATTTAAGAGTATGACAGGCATGTTGAACGGGATTTTTGATACGTAGCATGGCGAGATTGACGACTAACGTGCGGTTAGGTTAGGTTGCACTTGAATTGGAAATAGAGAGTGACGTCTTCAATAAATACATTTGAAGGTCTGTCCAGGAATTTCACTCATTGTGAAATTACGATGTTATTGTTCGTTTTTATTATCTCACAAATATATTGTCGGTTAGAAACCGTTAGGCGGGATATGCACAGAGGTTACATTTCTCAATTACACACATAAAACTCACTGAAGAAGGCCTACGTATCACTTATCACAAGGATTAGTCACTATTGTATAAATAACAAATCACTCCGTGGCCGTAGGCCAATATATTCGGATATTAACATGTTTACTTTGCGGAGCAACGGACGAGCCGTTGAAAGAGAAATATACAAGATGCAAGATGGCCGACTGATTGTTCTAGAAACTTCTGAAGAGCGGGGGAAAAAATACCAAAAGGGCCGACGGCCACCGCAGAGAGGTAGGTACTGCCATCTCTTAGCGACCGAAAGGAAATAATATGACATAAAATGAATTGAAGGATTTAGCGGGCAATACGAATGCTTTGAATTAAGAGTTGAACGTATTAAATTAATGAAGTAGCGTATTCATTATTTAAATTGATAACGCTACAATGTGTATGTATGTGTTTCTTGATCTTGCTAAGGCATTTGATACTGTTTCACACAATAGATTACTCGATAAATTGTCGCGTGTTGGCTTTGTAGGCGTGACCCATGATTGGTTTAAAAGTTACCTTTCTGAAAGATCACAGGTGGTCTCGCTTGAGGGTTTCAAAAGTACACCGAAATCTATTACCTATGGGGTTCCTCAAGGATGTGTTCTTGGGCCTATATTATTTCTCCTTTACGTGAATGAAATGTGTAACTTGCCATTGGAGGGCCAAGTTATAGCTTTTGCAGATGATACTGTACTACTGTTCAAGACTAAAACATGGCAGAATACTTTTAAGCTAGCCGAAGTCGGCATAAGAACTGTTAAAAAATGGCTTGATCATAACTTACTTTCCTTGAATGTTTCCAAAACTAAGTTCTTAACTTTTAGTCCCACGGAGGCTGGTCAACCCAAAACAAATCCCGAACTTAAACTTCGAATTCATAGCTGTCACTCAGCGGATCTGTGTAATTGCACATGTCTTACAAAAACGAACACTATAAAGTACCTGGGAGTTATAATAGATAATAAACTCTGCTGGCGAGACCATATTCATGATCTTTCTAATAGGATAAGAAAGTTGGGCCACCTTTATAAGACCCTTCGAAATATTTTGGACAGATCAACTATGAAAACTGTGTATTATTCCCTCACACAATCAGTTTTATCATATGGAATTGTAGGATGGGGAGGATGCGTTAAATCAATCATGGATCCGCTTAAAAAGGCACAAAAATGTTTACTGCGTATTATAAACAAAAGAGCGAGATCATTTCCTTCAGATGATTTGTTCAGAATGTTTGACGTACTTGACCCGAGACAGCTGTACCTCAAAGCTGCACTTGTAAATTTCCATAAAAACATAACCTTACACAACAGATCCCAACAAACACGAACCACTAGACATGCAAATAACATTAACTATACTGTACCAATTATGAAGACCTCATTTGGACAAAGACAGTTTAATTTTATTGCTCCACGTATATTTAATAAACTAGACAATGACATAAAGAAAACACCACATCACAATTCCTTTAAAATTCATATAAAAAAATGGCTGATTTCTTCAGGCAGGCTCTATGCTGAGGAGGTTGTCCATCCTTAACATCTGACTTATTCACTTTTATTCATATATTTCCTTTCTTCTTAATCTTCTTAATCATTTCTTTTATTTAATCTAAAACTTTACTTCTTACTCTTTTGTAATCATTTTCTTATAACTTGAATGTAACATTTGTGCACCTTATATATTTTGTATCCTCTATATGTAAATAATTTGTATACCTTATTTGTAAAAGTAACAGCCCCAGAACAGGTTTTGCCTAGTGGGGCGTTACTTACTTAACCTAAATGTGTAAAATTGTCTTTGTATTAACAATAAATAAATAAAAAAAAAATAAATAAATGTATATCTCATTCGTATTAGTCTTAAGTAATAATAGCGACTTGCGTGAGCGAGTTCTTTATAAATTGAATGGAAATTGGTCTCAGGAAAAATGTTATCAACGCCTTTGCCATTCGAGGATAGTAAGTATTATGTATTCGCATTCGATCGCATGTTTTAAATTAATTATTTTTTCAACATATTATTTACGTTGTTGTTAGATAGATACTTATTATTTTTAATTAGTACCTACATTTTTTTATTAATTTAAATATTTGTGCGCACGCGCATTTCCGACTTCCGTCCCTTGTTGTCTGTATTCTGCCGTCTCCAGGGTATGCTTTTCCGTATAATGAAACTCAATTTACAGGGAGATTTCTTCCGCCTCTAGTAATTAGTAATTAAGTGATATTGAAAATGTAATTAAACAATGTTGTATGGTGTTAAATAATATGCATTTTTTTTCATTCTGATGACGCGAAAATCTTGATTGGGCTAAGTAGGTACTTATTATTATTTTGAAAATAATTGAAAAAATTAAATGATACGAGTATTGATAATCGACATAATAATTTTAAACCTGTTATTGTAGAAAATAAATACTTGAACAAAACAATAGCATAAAAACAAAACGTTTTGTTTAGATCGTGTCCAATGAACATTCAGGAATGTTAACATTCAAATTTGTACCTACTCCATATTTTACAAATAATCGATGTTATTGAAAAATCATTCATTTTGTCTCATATTTGTAATGAATATCCAATATTGCAACAAGAAACATCATGGATACAGTTATTCGTCTAATTGTGATCAATATTTTAATATTTTATTACGTTAAATATCTTACTGTTGGTGCCAAGGTAATGCGAATCCTAATATATTCTTGGTGCATGGTACAAGTTTAATATTTAAATTTGATTTTGTGTCAATTCTAAGACATTTTAAGAACATGTATGTACATTATGTTGAAGCACTCAAAAATTTTCCACTATAAAATTGATTTTTATGAATCTTAGTGTTGTATAACGGGAGTTATTTAAGAAAATGTAAGAAAAAGGTAAGGTTCCGTACCCTGTTGCGAGAATGCTGCTTATAAAATCTCGACTTTTTCTTATATTTTTCTCAAATAACTGATTCTTCATAATTTAAACTCTGCCACTTATCCATATCTGAGTAAGGATTTTAAGTATTGTTTAAAATGTTACTCTTAATTTATAATATAATAAGCATTTTTATACATATAAAATTTTTATGCAATTTTACAGAGAAATTATAAAATAATTTTAGAAAGAGAGAACGTTTCATTTGTAAATGAAAAATATCTTATTATCAATCGTCAATCTCTTGTGAAGCCAAATCGTACATCACCGTATATTTTCAATCTGGATATGAATGTATTGAAACCTTGGTACAACAATGTTTCTGTAAGTATGGAAAACTTGATACTTTGAGTCGATAAAACTAACGATTGTTTTTAACACATAAACCAAACAAATTAATTTATTATTAAAAAAAAAATCTTGAACCCTGCACAAGTGGCGAAGTAAACGCCAAATTGTAATTTCGACCAACTTAATAGTGTTTGCAGTTCGCAGAGGCACGATCCCAAATTTGTATTTTTTATTATTAATTTTCATTTACAAAAGAGAAAAAAATATTTTTTGTCGAATTAAAGAGATGTCCATAGATATGTTTTGTTACGAAAAATTATAAAAGTTATAAAAGGAATGACACATTTCCTATTTACGTTGTTTTATGTAAAAACTGAAACGAATTATGAAGTTAAGGGGGGGACTGCTGCCAACATACCTATTTTTTAATTTGATATACCTACCATCATTATTTTTAATCAAATCGTTTTGAAAAAAAATATTTAGATAGTTTGGATATTAATAAACAAAAATATACCTTAACTTTTTGATAATGTTCTGTATAAATTCTTGTAGAAAAATAATTGCATACCCCGATTTTCAACGTTTATCATATATTTTTAATAAACTATAAGGCATAGAGTAATAAATTTTTTTTTAATTACAGAAGACAAAAATATCTAGAAAAATATGATGTGACAATGCATTAATACTTCAGGTTTAGTAAATAAACCTAAAAAACATTTATTTTCCATTCAGCGCCATTGCGTAATAAAAGTTTTTTTTGGTTTATTTACTTAACCTAATGCGTTTATGCAACGTCATATCATATTTTTCCAGGTATTTTGTTCTTTTTTAATTTATAAAAAAAATATTGCTCTATACCTTATATTTTTTAAGAAATTTAAGATAAATGTCTAAAATTGGGGTATGCTTATTATTTTCCTACAAGAATATATACAGAACATAATCAAAAATTTAAGGTATATTTCTCTTTATTAATATCCAAACTATCTAGGTTATTTTTGGTAATAATTAATGATGGTATATCAAATTGAAAAAATAGGTACGTTGGCAGCAGTCACCCTCTTGTAAAAAATAAATATATTATGATTTTCCATTAATTTTTTTTTTCAGTTTCGTTTGAAAACCTACGAGGAACGTAACAACCAGTATAGGGAGAGTATTATAACATTCACAGTACGGTTTTGTGATTCCCTCATGAATCCAAATTTTTTAACGAGCATCGCGAAAAAATTTTCAAATATGCCAAAAAAATGCCCGTTGGTAAGATTTTTTTTAAATTTATTGTAGTAATAAGATAAATATATTCATCATCATCATTGGCGCTACAGCCCTGTGTTGGGCCCTGGCCTTCTCCAGAGTCCTTACCCGTCCTTCGCCGCCCTCCTTCAGTAACAACATTTTTATAAAACTTTTTACGTGAAGCAAAATACCGATATATTTCAAAATCATGAAAATTTCAATGCGTACCTATTATATTTATTTATTTTTTAATTTAAAAAATGAATATGTTCTTGTTAAACAAGTACATATACATCTTCCTTCGTTCCCTAAAATAAGCATAAATGCTTTGTGCTATAGGTGAACGAAATCGGTCGAGACAGGATTCGAACTCGCGACCACTGGGTAGCGTTCGGAAAGACGCTCGACGATCGCCCGGCGATGTTAGAGCGTCATCCTGAGCGTTTGGAATTCATCGAGCGATTCGAGCGGAGATTCACTCTGCCCGTTCGGAATCACGGTTGACTAGCACCAATGTCGCCCAAGTCGCTCTATGAAATAGTAGGGTGAAAGTCGCTCCTGTCAAATTATGGCGGGAATTATGAATTTATGCATAGTCAAAGTGACATTTTGCTTGACGGCAATTTATAATTTTTCACATAGTCGTCAGCATTTTTAGTTTGGCATGGTTTTAGTCGGTTTTAATTATATTTTAATTTAATAAATTTAATTATTTATTTATTATAATTTACAAAAGGATATTCAATCCATATGATTTCATATAAATTTATCATGGATAATAATGGTCAACCACAAAGAAATGTGGAAGGCTATTATTTATGGCAAACATCAACAGTAAGTGTATTTAATTTATTTATTTAATTATTTATTTATTATAATTTTCAAAAGTAAATTCAATGGATATGAATTCATATAAATTTATCATGGATAATAATGGCCGACCACAAAGAAATGTAGAATGCCATTATTTAATGGTAAACATAAACAGTAAGTGTATTTTGTTTTATGAAAATAATGCATTTTTAAATTAATGGTAATCATTTTAAGGGAAATAAACAATTTTTGAATGCCCAAACACAAAAAGCTCGTGAAAACTATGCACACACAAGAAAAAATCTTAAATACTTACGAATATTATGAATCACTTGTCACAACACGTTTAATAATTTATAGATTATTATATCGGTATTATAATGAAAACATCCGATAAACACTAAAACAAAAGATACAACCACTACTTTAACATAATTTTTGACCATGATGACACAACTAAAGTAACACCAAACTCGTAATTTTAAATTTCCCGCCCCCGCGTAATTTTAAGTCACCCCAACATCGCTCAGTGCCGTTCGGATTACACATCGCCCAAATGTCGCTCTCTTTGCAACTTCAGGTCGTACCAGTAGAGCGATTCACTCAAATTTAGAACGCTACCCTGGATTACTAACCCAATGCGCTAACCGTTCTGCCATCGACCCATATTATACCTATTCATAATTCTTACCTTATCATATTGTAGGTACAGGTATTTAAATTTTAAAAATGCTCAAATTATCTAATTATCTGTAAATCATAATTTTATTTATATTACTTCTTGAGCAACTAACAGGTAGGTACCTACTATGTTAAATATTAACTTGACAAGCACCCAATAACAAGTTGCAATATTCTGAAGACTTATGATATTAATCGTCTCACAGATCCAGATTAAAAACACAATTGAAAACTGTGTCTCCACCGGGAATCAAACTCGGGACCTTCGGATCAGCAGTCAGATACCTAACCATCTGTGCCACGAAGGCCGACAAATTATATTTATTTATTTATCATCAACCTCTTGTAAATATTATCGTTCCTCTCCTGACTAACTGTCGTATCTGCAAAATGCAAATTGTTCAGGAGAGCGTTTTTAGTGTTTTGCGCGTGCATATTTTCATCTCTCCCAGCACACGGTGACACGGTGTAAATATATATTATTATTTCATTTGTATTATTATATATGAATCATTCTTATATATATTAGAATCGTATTTACACATAGGTCTTCTAGTGAGATTTTATTTTCAATAATTCGTAGACAACAAATCACTAAGCTATTCCAAGTTAACGGGAGGTGATACAGTCGAGACCTTTAGTGAGAACATGCGTACAACATATAAATACACATTGGTGGCCCTAACTCGATTTTGCAAAAAATGTCAGATACGACGGTTAGTCAGCAGAGGGACGATATATCTGTAAACTGGCGGCCATATTGCCAAACGGCAATTTCATCCAAACAACCAGAGTTTATGTTAATATGCAATATAATTAGTACCTACTATGTCAATAATGTTGTGACATGACAAAAATATAAAACAATATTAATATAGATAGTACCTAAAGATAACAGAAGAGAACCAAAAAAAAAAGAAAAAGACATATTTTTTGTAATATAATTACAGTCCATAGCAATGATAGGAAAACAAAAGAATAAGGAGAGGAAGAGGAGACGAAAAAGAAATCAGGTATTAGATATTTTCTTAGTAGATAGATATTTTTTTATGTAGTTTTAATCATTTGACTAGGTAAAGATATAATTTTAAGTCCTAATTAAAAATAATAAAATGGGGTTTTAATTAAGAAATACTAAGATGGTTGCAGGGCAAAGGACCAATATTTTTGCAATTAAGTTATCAAATATAATCACATTTTTTCCTTTTTCTTTCAGGCTGGTCATTTTTATGTGAAAGATTTATACGTCGAAGACAATTCCTTTCCAGATAACTTTCCCATTGCAAAGTGGAAATTTGTTATTGATATTTTCACGACAGAAAGAAAAGTACCTATTTGCGAACTGGAGTACTTCATCAGATCTATATTAAAGACACCGCAGAAAAAGAAGACAAAACACTAAAAACATAATCACCTCGTAGACTTTGTTCTTTATTTTTTAGTTCTGTTTATTTTAAAAATATTTTAAGGTTTACATCTATACACCGAAACAAAATAAAAATATATGGTTTCATCAAAATTATTTATTATCGACAGTTAATTATAACAAGTAACTAAATCAAAAAAATCAATGAGGACATCCTTTTCAAAGTTTTATTCACGTATAATGAAATTCATATGGTTAGATCTAAATTATAACCCATTGACAGTTAATTATAGGTAAAAAAATTAAAAAAATAAATAAATGAGGACATTCTTTTCAAAGTTTTTTTCACTTAAAATTAAATTCATATGGTTTACTCTTAATTATTTAACATCGACAATTATTTACAAACAAGTCAAGTATGTAAGTAAGTAAGTAACTCGGCGAAAACGTTCGGTCATTGTTATCGAATTTTGTGGAAAAATACTTTGATATGTTAATTGTTCATATTTTATTTTTTTTATTTTTAACTAAGTACCTAATGCGTAGATACAGTGATGGCGAAATTCACTGCATACAATATTTACACATTATTATTATTGACAATAACGTCTCAATAGAGACGAAGTTGGGATATTACAGAAGAACCAGGAACTCAGGCACCTACAGGGCTTATGACCTGTCATCGGCTGGTTTACGTGATTACTTTATGCGCTTGTGCAATGTTCACCAATTATGCCTTTATTGAGTTCCCTTATAAATGTAATTTTTGAAAGTTCTTTATATTTGAATAATGTGTAAACGATTTACCTGAATAATACGAAATTATACTATTTCCATCTATGAGGTAACCAAGAAACCTGTTTTGTAACGCCATCTATTGAGAAATTAGTTCATTTGTAAACAATGAAAGGAACAGTCCTTATAAATGAGGTGACGGTGTCTCACACAGATGTCACCCCTGAACTGCGCCAGAATTTTTTTTTTATTTTTTTTATTTATTAATTTCCATAATACAATATAAAATAAAATATAAAATATTGTTCATGAAATACATATATAAATGGAATTTATTACCTCACTAGGCAAAGCCTGTTTTGAGGTAATACTAGGCAATAAGTAAGCATAAATTTCAGCTACGTGAATTCTTAACATCTAAGGCACAAAAAAATATAAAAAATATAAATAATAAAGTACAAAAGTACACATTTTAAGTCATAAAAAAATATAAAAAAGTACATATAAAATACAATTGTAGGTACATGAAAAAATTTATTAGGTGTCTTTGTGTTTTTGTTAATGTGAGGATGTGTTTGCATGTGTGGATATGTGTAAAAGGGTGTATGAAAAAGATTTTGAGTGTAAATTATATTAAAATTATCTTAGGACAAACGTCAAGTCTCTCTCTGACTCATCCCTCCCTCTCCGAATCAACCAATCAGTAACCAGAAATATTATTTCATTTTTGGTTTTTTTACCTACTGTACCAATTTGTATGTAAATCGAATATATTTTTAATTGCATACACGCAAACATTGGAATAAATGCATAATTGGTGAACGTTGCGCAAGCGCATAAAGTGATCACGTTAACCAGCCGATGACAGGTCGTAAGCCCTGTAGGTACCTGAGTTCCTGGTTCTCCTATAATATCCCAACTTCGTCTCTATTTAGATGTTAATGTCTGCTGGATGTAGGCCTCTTCTAAGAGCTTCCACTCGTCTTTTTTTGGGCTTTTTGAACCCATCTCGTTCCAGCGACAGGGACAATATCATCGGCCCACCTTTTCTGGGGCCGGCCTATTCCCATTTCCATATCCCATGGTCTCCAATTTAGAATTATGGGTGCCCATCTGTCCGTACCCTGTCCGGCAACATGAACTGCCCATTGCCATTTAAGTTTTGCAACTCAATCCATGACATCAACAACTTTTGTCTGGCGTCTGATTTCTTCATTTCTAATTTTGTTTCTTAGATTTACGCCTATCATTTGCCTTTCCATGGATCTCTGAGTGCATTTTAGCTTACGTATGGTCCTCGCAGTTAGCGTGATAGTTTCCCAGACCATACGTAAGCACAGGCAGGATACATGTTTCAAACACTTTTCTTTTCAAACATGTGGGAATATCTCTGTTTTTAGGACATGTTTAAGTTTACCAAAGGCTGCCCAATGCCCATCCTAGTCCGATCCTTCTGGGTATTTCTGCTGTCTGGTTATCCTTTCCTAATTTTATCTTATTTCCAAGGTATACATATTCTTCAACAGCTTCAATTATTTTATTATCAATTGTGATAGTGCTGTTAGATGGACTCATGATTTTCGTTTTGTTAATATTGATTTCCAGGCCGACCATTAGGGAAGCATCGTGGAGTTCTTTTATCATAATATGAAGTTATTCCAGATCATCACTTACATATAAGCACTATGTCATCTGCAATATTATTTAATAATATCTTTGGTTTAAAAAGTCAACAAACAAATTTCTTGCTCCTATATATTTTAATTAATTACGAGATTAAAGTTTTATTTGACATTTACAATACTGTTTTGAAAGTGGTGAATTGTTCGTTGGTGATTATGAAACAGTGGCTTTTATTAAATTACTTTATAATATCCATAATCTTTGAGAGCAAGTTTTTAAGTTTAGTGGGTAATTTCACTAATTTCGTATTGTTGTGATTTATTCAACATAACTGCATAGCTGTAGACTTAACCTACTACACACAATATCAGAGTCAAAACAAAATTAAAATCAAGAAGGGAAGAATTATTATTATAAAATCTTCTTATCGAACCGTAACACTTAAGCGATGGAATGCAAACACTGTAAAACTACTCATAGTCCAAAAAAGAAAAGTTTAAAATGTAGCAGATGCTATTGCGTGTTTTACTATGGATGTGTCGGAACTTCTCTTGAGAACTTTAAAAAAATGTCGAAAATATATAGAGACCAATGGAAGTGCAAATCTTGCCTAACAAAGGATCCAAGATTGACGCCTGAGCCTCGCCAGCCTCCATCGTCTGTTGCCCCACTACCTCCAATTTTGCCGAGTGGTGAACCGTACCCGGCTGAGGTCGCTCAGACTCGTCTTCGGGGCCTCCATGGAGAATTAACCACGGTACAGTATAGTACCTCTAATACTAAAAGCTCCAGCTCACCTTAGGCACACAAACAAACTGACCTGCATACAATTTATAGTGCTAGATCACCGACAAACACCGAGATTATGTCTCTTTTACCAGTAATTCAGACTCAAATCTCTGAGATTCGATCTGATTTTGCGGACTTTAAGAACAGCGTTTTGTTTTGCTCGCAGAAGATCGAGGATTTTGAGAAGAGGATGGATCTTATGGATATAAAACTTAAATCAACCGACGCTCATGCTCAGGTAATAAAATTAGAAGAAAAAAACTTGGAATTGGAGAATCACAGCAAGGCTCGTGAACAATGGGACAGGATAAATAATATGCAAATAATTGGTGTACCATATAAAAAAATGAAAATGTAACCCAAATTATCAAAAACATCGGAAATCTCATGGGTGTACCAATCGAGGATGATGATCTAGAATTTGCTACAAGAACTAGACCCAACGATGACACCTCCGGACTCCCCAAGCCAATCATTGTTAAGTTCAAAGAACGTCAAAAGAGAGACGTACTTCTGGCCGCTAAAAAGAACACAAAACTAACATCAGCTGACTTATTTCCTACAAACGAACCTAAACCTATATACTTAAATGAATATCTTACCTCATTCACTAAAGATCTACTAAAAAAAGCCAAGTACCAAGCAAACTCATTGGGGTTTTTATATACATGGGTTCGAAATGGAAAGATGTTCGTAAGACGGAAAGACAAGTCTCCACGCATCGCCATCATGAAGTCGGTAGACCTTCAGAAAATTGTTTAATTCTTATACTTGTTACAAATGTCACACCATGTCAATATATTCAAATATTTTATTATCCCACTACTACTAATAACCTTCCCTATTATATTCTCACCCCGCGCACCACCTTCGTAATATTTTCGATGAATTCATATTTAATATTATTATTTCAATACTTGATCAAATTTTTGCATTGATTTGTCTACCTCGAGTTGGTTATAACTTTGAATTATTTTTATCGCTGGTCCTGTCAACAATTGAATCTAATCTATTATTTATGTCGACTAGTCTTTTGTGTTTTGATAATACTTATTTGAACTTATTTCCATTATGTGCATTAATATACTCGCTGACACTGCACCGGGTGAATATACGGATTATTGTGTACACTATCTCATTTTATTCTATTATACTGGTAAGTTACTAATAAAACTGAAATTTATTACTGTATATTCTTGCTCTGAATTGACGTATGTATGCGTGAACATCTGTCATTTGCTTTGCGCCCACAATAATATATTTATTTATTTATTTTATTTATACATCTTCTTGTACATAATATAAACAAATATAATTGTACACTGGCGGGCTTATTGCCATTAGGCAATTTCTTCCAACCAACCAAATTACAAAGTATGACAACATTGTGTATGTACAACAGCAAATAAAAAAGAGTAAAAGAAATCAAATAAAATACGTATACCACTTAAATACTATTAAACAAAAAAAAATATAATTCATAGCAATAAAAAGGATATGGTAAGGACAGAAGAGGAAATCGGGATCAGGTGTACAAGGATAAATATTCCTTCTTTAGTTTTTTCTTGAAAATACTAAGTGAGTTAAACGACGCAATATCCGGACTAAGGCTATTCCATAATCTTGCTGATTGTACTTCGAACGAAGAGCTGAGAAATTCTGTATTATGGATAGGTATGGATAGTGTTGTACGTTCAGCAGATCGGAGTGGAAGACCATGCTTGGATAAATAAGTGAATTTGCTTTTTAGGTACTGTGGTAGGTTTGGGTTCGAGAGAATATTGTACAATAGTGACAAAATGTGTATAGGTATTGCACCGCTGGCGTATCCTGGGCCAACAAAGAAGATTGCGTTAAGGTGATATGCGATCAAATTTTTTCAACCCAAAGATGAATCTGATACATATATTCTGAAGACGTTCAAGTTTATTGAGATGCACTTCATTTGCATCCAAATAGCATACATCGGCATAATCAAGCAATGAAAGAAGAAGTGATTGAGCAAGAGTTATTTTGTAGGTACTATGTCAAATATTAATTTAACACGCACCCAATAACAAGTTGCCACATTCTGGAGACTTACGATATTAATCGTCTCACAGGTCCAGACTGAAAACACAATTGAAAACTGTGTCTCCACCGGGAATCGAACCCAGGACCTTTGGATCAGCAGTCAGATACCTAACCAACTGAGCCACGAAGGCTGACATTGTTGATATTTTTCCTTTCCTTCTTTTTGTATTTTTCTTCTTCTGAATTTTGAGTAGGTACCTACTCATTTTTTAATAGTAAATGTTTTATAATGTTCAGCTCAAAAAAATAATGTAATATCCACAAACAAAATGAACTATGATAAATTATTTAAGCTGTATGGTTTAAATAAAAATAAATATAAAAAATTTGCCGGTCATATAATATTTGGTATGCAATTTTATCTCGGTTTTACTTTATTTTCGTGTTGTTCAAATAAAACTAATGACATAATTAACATAAATCAAATATTAACCAAACAATTTTTGTATCTTATTGTCATTTGTACATTAGATTAATATCACACTATTTATTATAGAAATATTTTCATTGTTACGTTAATTATGTCATTTAAATTTTTTGAATCGTTTGATAGCTATATTACTTTAATATGGTACGCGTAACAAATTGGTTAAATGATTATGTATCTTGGTAGTATTTTTATTATATGTAAGCGATCAATTTAAATATATAGGAACAGGTTGGTATAATTTCAAAAAGGTTATTTGTGCATCAAAATATTTTTTTGTGAAAAAAAATTAAGCTTTACGATAGTTTGGACATGTAGAGAGAATGAACGATGAACGCCTGACAAAGAAATTATACAAGGCTGATAAAAGTGGAACAAGATGTAGGGGCCAGTCGACAAAGAGTTAGCACAATTGAGATTTTAAAAGATGATGGGTTCCTCCCCACAGTCTATTATCCATGTGAGGTACTCCAAATTTGAAACACCTATGTAGCTAGCTGTAGAGCGACAAAGTTTTACAGTGCGACCAAATATATGTATAACAAATGAAGCACTGAATTTTCGAAATTTCGTATTCTATAGCAAGAAAATAATTTTTCCTTGTTGAGGAAGACTTTGTCCAACAAATGCCAATACCACTGTTACATTTGTATTTGTTCACAGATTATATTATGGTAGAAAATGACTCACTGTCAAAAGTCTTGGATAATGTTGCCTCTTTGCGAGGCATAACCTCATCATACATCAGAGCTACGGGATGTTGAACCCCGTTGTACACTTTTATGATTCTTTTTTTTTTGCTTTACTCTCCTTCAGCTGAAGAATCTGGAGGGTCGGGAGATTCTGGCGGTGATATTCTTAACACATTGAATGTAATCTTTCAAACGCTTTACATATTTATCAGAAAAAAATCTCAATGATGCGTCCCTTTCTTATCTTACCCGATCAATTTGATCGCCCTTGAGGTGATAAAATTGATATTAATTATCCAAATTATTATATTTTATCCACCATCACGCTATGTCCCTTACGGGGTAGGCAGAGAGAACCGAACGCCATATCTTTCTATCCTGGCACACATTCATCGCCTCGTCAACATTCATGCATCTTCTCATACATGTTCGTCTATTGTACATGCTTCTAACATTTCATATCAGAAACAACTTCTATAATAATATGGCCTCAACTACCTTATTTATTTATTTATTTATTTATTTATTTATTTATTTATTTATTTATTTTTTTTTTTTTTTATTTATTTATTTATTTGTTTGTTTATTTATTTATTTATTTATTTATTGGTTTATTTATTCATTCATTTATTTATTTATTTATATATTTATTTATTTATTAATTAATTTATTTTTTTTTTTATTTATTTATTTATTTGTTTGTTTATTTATTTATTTATTGGTTTATTTATTCATTAATTTATTTATTTATTTATTCATTTATTTATTTGTTTGTTTATTTATTTATTTATTGGTTTATTTATTCATTAATTTATTTATTTATTTATTCATTTATTTATTTATTTATTTATTTATTTATTTATTTATTTATTTATTTATTTATATATTTATTTATTTTTTACTTATTTATTTATTTATTTATTTATTTTTTATTTAAGTACATAGGAATACGGCTTCTGGGCCATTATAAAATAAAAGTTAAAAATAAAACATAAAACTCATGTTAAACAACAATTAAAAAAAGAAAAACAACATAATAATTCATTAAAACACAATATTCATAATATCTGCATCGACCTGACACTAGTTAGTGTATTCTATGCCTGACACTACTACAGGTACCTACAGAGTTGATGTCCCGCTCACACAGCACTACAGACACAGTGCGAGAAAGAGACACCAACTTCCACAATACCGCGGTTACAATTATTGCAAGTTGCCAGGTCGATATCAAATTAAAACATTTTTTCTTTTACAAATTTAAAATAATAAAATAATCATATAAAATGAAATGAAAAAACATAATATACACCAATTTATAAACGAAATTAATAGCAATAAATAATTGAATTAAACGACAATTAAATAACAAAATGAATATTAATTTACAATTAAACCAAAATATGACAAAATTCCAATCATATAAAACATTTTTTTTACAAATTTAAAATAATAGAATTCTGATTCATGTGCAATTTTGTATTTGTTCCATTAAAGCGAACAATTACATTAATGACATAATGAGCAACGCAATGAAGGTTTGTAATATTTTCAGTTCAAAAGTTTATTGTCGTTTATAAACAACTGAAATGACGAAAATACGTGTACTGATACTTCGTTTTTTGATATTGTTTGTTCAATTATTTCCAGAATATTTCACGGTATGTTTGACACAACATTTAATTATTAACTGGATTCTTTAATTAATTTAAAAATCACTGAGAAATCAATGAAACAGCTAGACCATTAAAAATAAAAATTAATGCAATATTTGAATATATGATGTGCGTTAATGCTTCAGGTTAAATAAATGAACCGAATAAAAAACATTTATTTTCCATTCAGCGCCATTACGAAATAAAAGTTTTTTGGTTTATTTATTTAACCTGATGCATTAATGCAACGTCACATCATATTTTTCCCGATATTTTGTTCTTCTTTAATTTATAAAAAAAATATATTGCTCTATACCTTATACTTTTTTAGAAATTTAAGATAAATGTCAAAAATTGGGGTATACTTATTATATTTCTACAAGAATATATACAAAACATATTTTAAAAGTTAAGGTATATTTTTCTTCATTAATATCCAAACTAACTAGGTTATTTTTTTTTTCAAATGATTCGTTTTGTAGTAATGATGCAATTTCAATTTGAAAAAAATAGGTACGTTGGCAGCAGTCGCCCTATTAAAATGAAACATTTATCAACATGTGTAATTATTAAATGACAACTTTCAAACAATTTGCAAGCGATAAAAATTCTCAAAATACTTTAATAAAAATATACAATGTATATATGTCTAATTGTCAAAATACCTATGTTACATACATGAGTGTGGTATTATTACTAAGGTTCATTCGTGTTTTGAATTCCGTATAATGCATATTCAATTAGGTATAAACCCACTTGAATCATCATACATATACTGACATTCACGGATGTAAAATGACATCAATCAAATTATTCAATTGATCAAGATATATTCAGATACTATGATGAAAGGTAACAGGTTCGTAAAATAATAGAGTATAGAGAAATAAAAGATTACTCACGATATTAAATACTATATTTAAGTTTCAACTTTTCGGATATAGGTACAATAAATACGAAATTAACAAAAAAGTGGAGAGATTGGCACTGAAGTGCATCGCTTGTGAAGTGCCAAATTCCAGAAAGATCGATGCTCGCTGATAGGACACTAGGAGGAGTACGAATCGCCTTGACAGGGCGGCTGCTAGGCGCTGTGCCGCCACCCCTGTATAACATTGAGATGTCATTTGTTATTTACTCGATATTGTTTATTTATTTATTTTTAAGCAAACAAACAGTCACTGATATACATTACAAAAAATAAGTGTTACTTAAATATTTTAAACCAAAACAGTTTGCAGTAATTTTACTCGTATTCAAGCAGTACTCCGTATATGAAAATGTGACACTACATATAAAAAGTTATTAATTAAGTCAATATAGATACCTACTTACAGCAGAATAAAATTAATAGAAAGACGAAATAACAAAAAAAAATACACCTACATATATATTGTTGATCGAAAGAAATTACCTTATGACAATATGCCCGCCAATGTAAAATATATTTTTTAATATTATGTACAAAAATATGAATAATATCTACATAAATACGTATTTTGTTGGATATAAGTTGACATATTATAGGAGCTGTATTACATACTTGCAGATATCAACGAGACGATTAATAATTGACATTAATTTATTACACACCGTTCGACATATTGAGTATCGCCGTGCCGTCTCTATATATTGTATTGTGTATTTTATATGGAGAAAATATATTATAAAGAAGATATAATCTTTAATTCATCACTTGACAAACACACCAAGTCAGGAATGTTATATTTAAAAAAAACCTGGCTCTATAATGATATTTTTTTACAGAAAGGAATTAAAGTAGTCTTGGAGAGGGAAGAAATTCCATTTATAAACAATCAATATATAGTTGTGCATCATCACTCCATAACAAAAGCCAACAGAACTGCGCCTTATGTATATAATCTGAATTCAAGTATCATACAACCTTGGTACAATAATGTATCGGTAAGTTTTTTGGATGCCAGACGAATACGAGAATCGTACCAATAATAACAGAAATGAACGAATAAAAATATTCACATAAACATTGTATATGCAGACTACCACAAAATATTACTAATTTTTCTGATCAATTTGTGTTTCGCTCTGTCATTTTTGTACAATATTATTTCTTATCCTAACTTGCCACATACTTTGTACAATATTATTTCTAATCCTAACTTGCCACATACTTTGTACAACATTATTTCTAATCCTAACTTGCCACATACTTTGTGCAATATTATTTCTAATCCTAACTTGCCTCATATTTTGTTCAGTATTATTACCTACTAATCCTTACTTGCCACATACTTTGTAAAATATTATTTCTAATCCTAACTTGCCACATACTTTATTCAATATTATTACTAATCCTTACTTGCCACATACTTTGTACAATATTATTTCTAATCCTAACTTGCCACATACTTTGTTCAATATTATTACTTATCCTTACTTGCCACATACTTTGTACAATATTATTTATTAACAGATTTTTAATTATCTCAATAGAGACGAAGTTGGAATATTTACTGTAGGAGAACCGGGAAATCAAGGCACCTACAGGGCTTACGACCTGTCATCGGCTGTCATCTGTTAAAAAATATCTTTGACTCCCGACAGAGAAAAAAATCCAATGTTTGCGCATATGCAATAATAAAAATATTCGAATATTATTTCTAATCCTAACTTGCTACATACTTTGTACAATATTATTTCTAATTCTAACTTGCCACATACTTACCTAGAAAACAAATTGACTTACATATTTATTTAATCATGGACTTCCACTCCAGCCTATTGAAGATACAACACTATTCATCTCTATCCAAAATTACGAAGTTCGTATATTGAGTCATCTGACTTTATATTTTCAAGAAAAATCTATAGAAGGAATATATTTTATCCGTAAAAATTTTATTCTTCATAAATGTTGATATTTTTTATGTCTTATGATTTATTCAAAATCATACCTATTTATATTTTATTAAAAAAATATTTTTTTAAATATTGCGAACACCCATAATATTAATAAAAACAATTCTGGTACAAATAACTTTGTTACTTCAACTTATAACATACTTATAACGGACTATACTAGTCCATCCTCGGTAAAACCCATAATGTGACAATCTTGCGCAGTAACCCAAAATGTCACATAATGGGTATTACTGAGGACATGATGGGTATAACTGAGGACAAAATGGGTGTTACTATTATTCTACGAAAACGTTCTAACCGTTATACTCGTAAATGTAAAGTGGAAGAAAGAAAGGTGTTTGTACCAGAATTTATATTAGCAGTTATTTTTCAGGTATCAATTAAAACATATGAAAAAAGAAGCAACGAATACCGTGAAAGTATTGTATCGTATCACGCACAATTATGTGATGGGCTTGAAAGTAAATTTTTCTTAGCGAAAATTGCTAGAGAATTTGGAAATTTACCACAAAAATGCCCTGTTGTAAGTACTTTTTTCTACAATGACTGAAAATTGTATAAATATTTATTATTGACTTAATTTAATTATTTAAAAAAAATATTTTTTTTCATATTTAGAATGGAGCATTGTTTGTCAAAGATTTGTTCGTGCCTGAGAATGCATTTCCAGAAGGTTTTCCTTTGTCTCAATGGAAATTCACTGCGGAATTTTACCAAAATGAAAAAAAGATCAAAATAATTAAGTTTGAAATGTACCTGGACGTGGTTGCGAAGATAAATAAAAATGGTTGAAAAAATAATGAAGTGACAAGATCATAATATTATGGCTGTATTTGATGATATTGCACAGGAATAAATAAATGAAATATTCACATGGTGTTTTTTTATCTCTTATAATTAACAACCAACGAAGTTATCGTCTTAAATTTTCGCTCCGTATAGAGCCTTTGGTTGTAATTGATCCATTTTCAGTACGCTACATAAACATTACGTTAGTAGAAAGAATGGAAGAGATACAGTATCTAGTAAATATGGCATATGAAGGATACACAGAAAACGGACTGAGGATGAATGCCAACAAATCAAAGGAAATAGTTTTTGAAAAGAGTAAAAGCCGAACAGCGTGTCAAATATAAGTAGAGAACGATTTGGGAAACAAATTTTCAATGGAATAAACGGCCTGATATGGAATCGAAAGATTAGTTATGGCAGGAAACAGAGTGAACGATCGCAGCATATCAAAGGTTATCAAAGTTGCCATTCATAACGCAATAGTAGTTCCAACCCTGAAGTATGCAAATAAAACCTGGAAACTGGACATGGCAGAAGTCGCACAAAAGCAAAATAAATGCAGTTGAAATGAGATCGCTAGTAACGATATGTAATAGAACGATGTATGGCAGGGTACGAAATGAGGTCACAAGGAAATAATGTAACATGAAGAAATATGTAATTAATAAAATGAAACATAGAGATGCTTTGGCTACTTGTGAAGAATGAATGAAGAATGCCTGGCGAAGAAAATATGAATAGCTGACAGGAACGAAGTGGGCGCCCAAGAAAAGGATGACAAGAGCATGTGAACGATATTCTGAAAGACGGAAATGTAAGAAGTGTGAACAACAGACGAACATGTATGAGACGATGCATATTAAAATGTTGACAAGGCAATGAATGTGCGTCCAGATTGGAAAATGTGGCATTCGCTTCTCTCTGCCTCTCCGTGAGAAACATGACGTGATGGTATGTATGTACATAAACAGTATCATAATTTTTCAAAATGAGGCAACTTGTTAAAGTGTGCGTGTTGAATTAATGTTTGACATAGTATGTATAATAATATGTTGGTTTCCCAGAAAAGCAAAACAAAAAAACACTTATTTAATTATTATTGATTAGTTTTTGTATTAGTCTGGGCAATTGTAAGACAGCTTCGACAGAAAGATGGTTCTGGAATGCCAAAAATGACAGATTAAGGAATAATGGTCCACAGGAAGGCAGACCCCCAAGAGATGGAAGGACAACTGGAAATCCAAGTCACAGGAGGGAAGCTGACGCAGGACTCTAACAGGCCAACATGCCACGAAAGAGAGGACGAACAAGAAGAGTTGTATCTATATACCTATACTTATCCAACTGTCAATTCGTTCAAGATAATTTTTATTCCTTTTAATGAATATACAGTATAAAGCCATGATACGAGGGATTTGTATGTCAATTTCATGATAACTTAATCCAGGGGCTCCCAACCTTTTTTTTACTATAGAGCACATTCTAACATATCGGCAGGGTGGCGGGCACCATCTTTTTTTTAATCGACAAACTCCTCATTTTCCCATAGTTTATTTTTTTTATTCATAATTTATTAATAAATAATAAACAAAGATGTTTAAAAATAATAAAATTAGTATTCAAATTGCATACCTGCACACAGAGAAATGTATTTTAGTAAAAAACGTAAACAAAGTAAACAAAATACACAAATACAAAGAAAAAAACTCAACAAAATCAAAACTCTAACAAATAAATAAAAATAATTCACATTTTCAATGTTAATGTTAAATGGCGCCATGGTACTCGCGGGCACGGGGTTGGGAACCGCTGACTTAATCCAACGTTTTTAGGGCCAAATCCAATACCGGGCCATAGTTAAGCAATATTTCTGTTTTAAATTTCAAACATTATTATTCTTAAATACTATAACGGTATGTTATACTAGTTCAAAATAAGAATTTGGACAAAATGTGTTCTTATTCTCAGCCATCTCTCTAATGCTAGATGTATGAAGGCCTTCTTCAACTTTTTGCACCCATCACAATTCTGAGCGTCCCTATACCATTTTTACTGTACCACTACGACTATAATTATATCGTCTGCCCCTCTATTCTGGGGTCGATCTACTCCTCTTTAGTCTTTCCAAGGTCTCCAATTTAGAATTCGTGGTGCCCATCTGTCAACTTCCTGTCTTCCCACTTGACCTGCCCATAGCCATTTGTGACCTCACAATATGATTTATTATGACATGTCAAGAAGCTTGTTACGTCGTCAAATTTCATAATTCTGTCTTTTGACCCTTAGACTTATCCCCAGCATTTGTGACTGACAATATGGTTTATTATGTCAAGAAGCTTGTTACGGTGTCAAATTTCATAATTCTGTCTTTTGACCCTTAGACTTATCCTCAGCATTTGTGACTGACAATATGGTTTATTATGTCAAGAAGCTTGTTAAGGTGTCAAATTTCATAATTCTGTCTTTTGACCCTTAGACTTATCCCCAGCATTTGTGACTGACAATATGGTTTATTATGTCAAGAAGCTTGTTACGGTGTCAAATTTCATAATTCTGTCTTTTGACCCTTAGACTTATCCCCAGCATTTGTGACTGACAATATGGTTTACTATGTCAAGAAGCTTGTTTCGGCGTCAAATTTCATCATTTCGTCTTTTGACCCATAGACTTATCCCCAGCATGTATCGTTCCATAGAACTTTGTCTGCATTTCAATTTATGTATGTTGGCGACAGTCAAAGTCATGGTTTCCATACCATTTTGTAATTACAGGGAGGACGCATGCTTCGAATACTTTCTTTTTGAGACACGTGGGTACATTACGACATTTGAGAACGTGGTCGAGTTTTTCAAAAGCTGCCCAACCTAAACCGATTCTTCTTAGGATTCCTGCAATTTCGTTTCCCTTTCCCAGTTTTGTTTCATGCCCTGGGTAAATGTACTCATTCGCATAAGAAATTATACTTCATATATACTTCACAATAATCATTTGATGATATTGCTTACAAAATATAACCATGACATGCCTATCACACAAAAAATTAGTTTATTTAATACAAATATATCGAAAGTTGACAAGAATATTTCATTTAAAGATTTTTTGTGCTTGAATGCAAAAAAATTCACAATTTTTTAGAAGCACAAAAAACACAATTCCATGACAATTATGTATCTTCACAAAGACTCAAATAAAAACTCGTTATTGATGCCGATATATACTATAATAATTTAATTATAATAAATCATCATTTTATATGTTGAGTAGGTACATCTACCTACTTAATAAACGCATAATTTTAAGTTCCTAATAATATTAGGTACAATAGATAAAATTATGCGTCATTTCGTATGTGTACCTATTATACATTGTTAAAATGGATTTGACAAAATACTAAGCACTTAATTATGATCATACCTACGTATCAAAATATAACAATAACATTTTTTTACTATATATGAACCAATATAAAATAGCACATAAATAAATTATAGTAAATATTTTTTTAACGTGGCTATGTAGGGGAGCTATTAGAATTTGGGTCCATTATACTCTTCCGAAATAGCGCACCATGTAGTGTTGGGGAGGGTCTGCAATCTTTTATTTATTTTTTTATTTACTATTCATAAACAACCATGCCACATGGCACAATCAACAGTATAGTTTTCCCCATTAGGTAAGCGAATACCCACCCTTGTAGGGGGTCTGTATTATATATAATTATACTTTATTTTCACATATTACATACATTAAATCATAATACCTACTATATTTCATTATACTTATCACAATTTATTTCTTTATACTATATTATACTATGTACATTATATTACTTACATCACAATTAATTACATTATAAGAGATTATATTACACTAGTTGCATGTAACACATGAGATCCAACTGTCGATAGCGTTAGTATGTATAGTTGAAGAATATGTACCAAACTATAAACCCATAAATACAAATTATTGAATATTGTCAGATATTTTGTTTTCTATACAACATATGTAGGTATGTATGTCAAGATAGGATAGTATGGAGGAAGGTCCTTTTTTCCTACCCAGAATATGAAAATAGCATGATGGTTTGTATGTATGTTTGAAGATGAAGTATCAAACTATTAAGTCTTCTTACATATTGTGTATAGGCGACTGCCATACAAAATGTATGAAGCAATGTCGTCACTAAATTCAATTTTTAAAAAAAATGTTAAAAAAAATTGAGATCTTCTACTACAATGCTAATATTTTTTATAGAAAATCAAATTATCTAGTTGGGGTGTTTCGGCTTTTTTCGATAATTGTAAAAGTTTTGGAAAAATAGGCAGTTAAACTCATAAACTCATCAATTTATGATAAAAAAAATACTTTTCTTAATAAAAAATGTTTGAGAAACCCTGGAATTTTTTTGAAAAAACTAATTTGAGATTTTGTATTTGTCTATGTTTGTACCAATTTTCAGCGTTCTAACTTTTATGGTTTCTGAGATATATGGAAAAATAAAATAAAAATTCAAAAGTTGATAACCCCTGACTGAAACAAAAATTTAAACTTTTGAGTAAAAAAGTTTTGTAGGCCTATAACTGTGTATATATTCTGAAATTTTAGGCTCTGTAAATTGAGCGGGTCAAAAGTTATAAGGGGGGGACGGACACACAGACACACACACACACACAGACACACAGACACACAGACACACAGACACACACACAGACACACAGACACACGAAATGTTCTACTCCGAATTCTGAGTAAATCCGTGTATGGAACATATATGCTGCGAAGCCTCTAAGTTGGTGTTTTTTGACTTCAAAGTTGGAAAAGCCGTGAAAAAAGTAGACCTCTCCATACAATTCTCGCGTATTCTGGCTTGAAACATTGTCGATATGTTAAGAGAACAAAGTTCTCCTGAACAAATCGACAGTTGGATTATATCATTTCATATATTGCATTACATTATACTAGTTGCATGTAACACATGAGATCCAACTGTCGATAGCGATAGTATGTATAGTTGAAGAATATGTACCAAACTATAAACCCATAAATACAAATTATTGAATATTTTCAGATATTTTGTTTTCTATACAACATATGTAGGTATGTATGTCAAGATAGGATAGTATGGAAGAAGATCCTTTTTCCTACCCAGAATATGCAAATTGCATGATGGTATGTATGTATGTTTGGAGATGAAGTAACAAACTATTAAGTCTTCTTACATATTGTGTATAGGCGACTGCCATACAAAATGTATGAAGCGATGTCGTCACTAAATTCAATTTTTAAAAAAATTGTTAAAAAAAAATTGAGATCTTCTACTACATTGTTAATATTTTTTATAGAAAATTAAATTATCTAGTTGGGGTGTTTCGGCTTTTTTCGATAATTGTAAAAGTTTTGGAAATATAGGCAGTTAAACTCATAAATTTATCATAAAAAAAATATTTTTCTTAATAAAAAATGTTTGAGAAACCCTGGAATTTTTTTGAAAAAACTAATTTGAGATTTTGTATTTGTCTATGTTTGTACCAATTTTCAGCGTTCTACCGTTTATGGTTTCTGAGATATATGGAAAAATAAAATAAAAATTCAAAAGTTGATAACCCCTGACTGAAACAAAAATTCAAAATTCCGAGTATAAAAGTTTTGTAGGCCTGTAACTGTTTATATATTCTGAAATTTTAGGCTCTGTAAATTGAGCGGATCAAAAGTTATAAGGGGGGGACGGACACACACACACACAGACACACAGACACACACACAGACACACAGACACACGAAATGTTCTACTCCGAATTCTGAGTAAATCCGTGTATGGAACATATATGCTGCGAAGCCTCTAAGTTGGTGTTTTTTGACTTCAAAGTTGGAAAAGCCGTGAAAAAAGTAGACCTCTCCATACAATTCTCGCGTATTCTGGCTTGATACATTGTCGATATGTTAAGAGAACAAAGTTCTCCTGAACAAATCGACAGTTGGAATATTTTTTTTTTATTTTAAACTAGTTGCATGTAACACATGAGATCCAACTGTCGATAGCGATAGTATGTATAGTTGAAGAATATGTACCAAACTATAAACCCATAGATACAAATTATTGAATATTTTCAGATATTTTGTTTTCTATACTAGTTGCATGTAACACATGAGATCCAACTGTCGATAGCGATAGTATTTATAGTTGAAGAATATGTACCAAACTATAAACCCATAAATACAAATTATTGAATATTTTCAGATATTTTGTTTTCTATACAACATATGTAGGTATGTATGTCAAGATAGGATAGTATGGAAGAAGATCCTTTTTCCTACCCAGAATATGCAAATTGCATGATGGTATGTATGTATGTTTGGAGATGAAGTAACAAACTATTAAGTCTTCTTACATATTGTGTATAGGCGACTGCCATACAAAATGTATGAAGCGATGTCGTCACTAAATTCAATTTTTAAAAAAATTGTTAAAAAAAAATTGAGATCTTCTACTACAATGTTAATATTTTTTATAGAAAATTAAATTATCTAGTTGGGGTGTTTCGGCTTTTTTCGATAATTGTAAAAGTTTTGGAAATATAGGCAGTTAAACTCATAAATTTATCATAAAAAAAATATTTTTCTTAATAAAAAATGTTTGAGAAACCCTGGAATTTTTTTGAAAAAAACTAATTTGAGATTTTGTATTTGTCTATGTTTGTACCAATTTTCAGCGTTCTACCGTTTATGGTTTCTGAGATATATGGAAAAATAAAATAAAAATTCAAAAGTTGATAACCCCTGACTGAAACAAAAATTCAAAATTCCGAGTATAAAAGTTTTGTAGGCCTGTAACTGTTTATATATTCTGAAATTTTAGGCTCTGTAAATTGAGCGGATCAAAAGTTAAAAGGGGGGGACGGACACACACACACACAGACACACAGACACACACACAGACACACAGACACACGAAATGTTCTACTCCGAATTCTGAGTAAATCCGTGTATGGAACATATATGCTGCGAAGCCTCTAAGTTGGTGTTTTTTGACTTCAAAGTTGGAAAAGCCGTGAAAAAAGTAGACCTCTCCATACAATTCTCGCGTATTCTGGCTTGATACATTGTCGATATGTTAAGAGAACAAAGTTCTCCTGAACAAATCGACAGTTGGACAACATATGTAGGTATGTATGTCAAGATAGGATAGTATGGAAGAAGATCCTTTTTCCTACCCAGAATATGCAAATTGCATGATGGTATGTATGTATGTTTGGAGATGAAGTAACAAACTATTAAGTCTTCTTACATATTGTGTATAGGCGACTGCCATACAAAATGTATGAAGCGATGTCGTCACTAAATTCAATTTTTAAAAAAATTGTTAAAAAAAAATTGAGATCTTCTTCTACAATGTTAATATTTTTTATAGAAAATTAAATTATCTAGTTGGGGTGTTTCGGCTTTTTTCGATAATTGTAAAAGTTTTGGAAATATAGGCAGTTAAACTCATAAATTTATCATAAAAAAAATATTTTTCTTAATAAAAAATGTTTGAGAAACCCTGGAATTTTTTTGAAAAAACTAATTTGAGATTTTGTATTTGTCTATGTTTGTACCAATTTTCAGCGTTCTACCGTTTATGGTTTCTGAGATATATGGAAAAATAAAATAAAAATTCAAAAGTTGATAACCCCTGACTGAAACAAAAATTCAAAATTCCGAGTATAAAAGTTTTGTAGGCCTGTAACTGTTTATATATTCTGAAATTTTAGGCTCTGTAAATTGAGCGGATCAAAAGTTATAAGGGGGGGACGGACACACAGACACACACACACACAGACACACAGACACACAGACACACACACAGACACACAGACACACGAAATGTTCTACTCCGAATTCTGAGTAAATCCGTGTATGGAACATATATGCTGCGAAGCCTCTAAGTTGGTGTTTTTTGACTTCAAAGTTGGAAAATCCATGAAAAAAGTAGACCTCTCCATACAATTCTCGCGTATTCTGGCTTGATACATTGTCGATATGTTAAGAGAACAAAGTTCTCCTGAACAAATCGACAGTTGGATAACTTCTCGGGCAACTAACAGGTACTATTATGTCAAATACTAGTTGCATGTAACACATGAGATCCAACTGTCGATAGCGATAGTATGTATAGTTGAAGAATATGTACCAAACTATAAACCCATAGATACAAATTATTGAATATTTTCAGATATTTTGTTTTCTATACAACATATGTAGGTATGTATGTCAAGATAGGATAGTATGGAAGAAGATCCTTTTTCCTACCCAGAATATGCAAATTGCATGATGGTATGTATGTATGTTTGGAGATGAAGTAACAAACTATTAAGTCTTCTTACATATTGTGTATAGGCGACTGCCATACAAAATGTATGAAGCGATGTCGTCACTAAATTCAATTTTTAAAAAAATTGTTAAAAAAAAATTGAGATCTTCTACTACAATGTTATTATTTTTTATAGAAAATTAAATTATCTAGTTGGGGTGTTTCGGCTTTTTTCGATAATTGTAAAAGTTTTGGAAATATAGGCAGTTAAACTCATAAATTTATCATAAAAAAAATATTTTTCTTAATAAAAAATGTTTGAGAAACCCTGTAATTTTTTTGAAAAAATTAATTTGAGATTTTGTATTTGTCTATGTTTGTACCAATTTTCAGCGTTCTACCGTTTATGGTTTCTGAGATATATGGAAAAATAAAATAAAAATTCAAAAGTTGATAACCCCTGACTGAAACAAAAATTCAAAATTCCGAGTATAAAAGTTTTGTAGGTCTGTAACTGTTTATATATTCTGAAATTTTAGGCTCTGTAAATTGAGCGGATCAAAAGTTATAAGGGGGGGACGGACACACAGACACACACACACACAGACACACAGACACACACACAGACACACAGACACACGAAATGTTCTACTCCGAATTCTGAGTAAATCCGTGTATGGAACATATATGCTGCGAAGCCTCTAAGTTGGTGTTTTTTGACTTCAAAGTTGGAAAATCCATGAAAAAAGTAGACCTCTCCATACAATTCTCGCGTATTCTGGCTTGATACATTGTCGATATGTTAAGAGAACAAAGTTCTCCTGAACAAATCGACAGTTGGATTAATTTCTCACGCACCCAATAACAAGTTGCCACATTCTGGAGACTTACGATATTAATCGTCTCACAGATCCAGACTGAAAACACAATTAAAAACTGTGTCTCCACCGGGAATCGAACTCGGGACCCTTGGATCAGCAATCAGATACCTAACCAAATGAGCCACGAAGGCCGACAAATATTGTATCTCAATAGAGATGGAGGAAGATAGATTGTGGATGAAAGCACAGAAAATCACAAAGACATTCTTTCTGGGGTTATGACCTGTCATCCGGTGGATTTACTGATCACTTTACGCACATGCAACATTCACCAATTAAATTTCTTTTTTCTAGTGAGTTTTTCCTTGTGATAGCTCACTCTCTATAAAAAAGATATTTAACTAGTGAATATCAATGTAAAACATAGGATATTAATGAGAAATCTATTGAACTTAAAGATAGATCGGTCTTTGCTGAGATCAGGACAAACCTCATCATAGATGTACTCTCTACATACCCGTAATATTCAAATAAAGGAAATAAAAAGTACAAAATCATAGCACGTGGAGAGTAAATATGTAGGTAAATTTGTATTCTTCTTAATCTGCATCTCAATGCAAAGATAAGTTTGCATCAAGCAGTCCATCTTTACACTTATCTTTGTTATTTCCCAGCCCCTTCATCTCTTGATAGCAGCTACAGCGCACATCATTAATCACGGTACTATTAGAAGTAATATATGGTCATCTAAAGTAATAAAGCAATCAAAATGTTAGTGTTTGTGTGTGTGTGTGTGTGTGTGTGTATGTGTGTGTGTGTGTGTGTGTGTTTGTCTCACACCTTCTGAAAAACCAAGAGCATCTAAAAATCTAATTTATGTGCGAACGTGTACCTGTATACCTGATGCAGTGTCACGCTAAAAATAATGCGATAAAAATGCTGAATTTTAATAATATTTCAATAATTATTTTTTTCATACAAAATTTTCCAAGTCGTATCTGTCAAAAAAGTGTACATTTTGCACGCAAATATCTGTTAGTTTAAAAGTTAGAAGTACGTATTTACACGAAAAAAATTTACTTTCAAGTATAACTTAGCGTTTAAGTGAAAAACATGGTGAATATTTTGTATAATTATAATGTTTAACTTATTTTTAAAGTAAGCGTTTTGTACATAAACGCCGCCATTTTAATATCTTTTCATACAATATTTCATTTTCCTACCGAATGAATATGTTCTTGAAAATAATAAACCTTTGAAATAAATATAATTATGAAATAATAAAATGAAACACAAGACATTACAGCAAGTTTTAAGACATATATTGTAAAAGTCTGTTAATTATTAGTAAAGATATAGGCATAATAAAATTGCATAATTTGTATATAATATTTGATATTTCGGACAATTTTCATTTTTATGGCATCGAACAAACCAATGTAGGTACCTACATATTCAAAAAATGTATCCGAACCATTCGATATTACTTACGTGTTCGAATCGTTTCCATGGCTACAGAAAGAATGTGATATTCAAATAAAATTTGTTAGGAATCGAATTTATTTAGAAGGTTGTTGTAGGTAGGTACCTACCTAATACTATTTACTTACAAATCAACAATAATATACCTATACTGATTTCCTATAGGAAAATTATTTTATTTATTTATTTATCAACCGTTTGTCCGATTATAATGAAACTTTGGTGAATTGTCGAGCGTATGCCCAGGATGGTTTTTGGATTTAAACTTTTTTCTTATTCTTCTTCTTCTTCGTGTATTTGGTCGTTTTACCTATGAAGGGGGAGTATCCTGGGAAAAGAAGGTCCGACTGTCCCTCCATCTCTTCACAGGTCTTCCAGGACGGGTTCTGCATATAAACTTTTTTCTTCTTTTTCTTCAACGTGTACTTGGTCATCTTACCTATGAAGATGAACTATCCTGGGAGATGAAGGTCCAATTTTCCTTCCATCTCTTCGCAGGTTTCTGGATTTAAACTTTTTTCTTCTTCTTCTTCATCGTCTATTTGGTCATTTTACCTTTGAAGGTGGACTAACCTGGGAGAAGAATGTCCAATTTTCCTTCCATCTCTTCGCAGGTATCTGGATTTAAACTTATTTCTTCTTCTTCTTCTTCATCGTGTATTTTTGGTCATTTTACCTATGAAGTTGGAGAATCCTGGGAGAAGAAGGTCCAACTGTCCTTCCATCTCTTCGCAGGTATCTGGGTTTAAACTTTTTTCTTCTTCTTCGTGTATTTAGTCATTTTACCTATTAAGTAGAGCATCCTGGGAAAAGAAGGTTCTTTCATCTCTTCGCGGTTCTTCCAGGATGGTTTCTGGATTTAAACTTTTCTTAACCGACTGATGGGACGGGATGTAATGAAGGGAAGGGAGGCACTAAAGGGCCTGAAGGGACGGGAGGTATAAAACTGCCTGAAGGGACGGAAGGTACTGAAGGGCCTGATGGGAAGGGACGTAATGAGGGATTAAAGGGACGGGAGGTACTGAAGGGCCTGAAGCGGCGGGTCCTGGAGTCTAATTCTTTTTCTTCTTAATTTTATGTAGACCTTTAGGGCAGTTTTTATACAAACTATTTCCTATTGTCTAATTCATCTTCTTCTTCTTTTATGTATACATTTGGGTCATTTTTTTATAAAAATTATTTCCTTTAGTCTAATTATTATTCTTCTTCATTTAAGTACGTAGACTTTTGGGAGAGTTTTAATACAAACTATTTCCAATAGTCTTATTCATTTTCTTTTATACAAACTATTCAGTATTTATACAAACTATTTCCAATAGTCTAAATATTCTTCTTCTTCTTTTTTGTAGACCTTTTGGTGAGCTTTTATACAATCTATTTCCAATAGTCTAATTCTTCTATTAGGTATATGTATTTTTACTTATTTTATGTAGACCATTGGAATAGTTTTTTATACAAACTATTTCTTATAGTCTTATACTTATTTTTCTCTTTTTTATTTAGTCTTTTGGGTTAGTTTTAAGTCTAACAGTCTATTGTGCAGAAATATTATTAACGATATGCACACTTGATGAAAATACATATGAAATGAATGGGATATGGGATGTGACGATATAACCTGCACTAGAATCTTTTCAATACTTTTGTTTAATTAAATTTAAACCATTTATATCATTAACACCTAATATTTAAAAAATGGGGGTTGTGGCCATTACTGAACTCTTCACAACATTTATATTCAAATTAAGTCTTCTTCTTCTTCGTTAATGAAGACTTTCAGTCAAATTGAGCAAAAATATAATGCACACTTGATGAAAAAATATAAAAACGAATGGGATGTGACCAATACTAGATCTTTTCAGTACCTACGTTTGTTTAATCAAATTTTAACCACATCCCAACATCCAAAATTACTAAATTTCAATAGGTAGGTACACATTACAATTTGTTTTCGATGATAATATTTAAAAATGGGGGTTGTGGCCAAACCAATCTATTTACAACGTTGATAAACAGTCATATTTAAAACCATTACGCAAAGTCCATGCGAGCAGAAATTGTATAAATATTATACTTCATTCACACTTTATAGCAATATATAAAAAAGAATGGGTTGTGGCCATCACTTGAACATTTTACAATACTTAAACTCAATCAAATTTCAAACCACTTTTCATAGTCTGATATTGCAAAATAATTGGGTGACAATATTATAAAAACGATTGCTTTTTCTTTCGCAATTTTACATTCTTGGCCAACGGCGGGACATAAAAGCTAGTTATTAATAAGACTTTCTGAGAGTGACTGCTGCCAACGTACCTATTTTTTCAACTTGAATTTGCATCATTACTACAAAACGAAACATTTTGAAAAAATAACATAGTTAGTTTGGATATAAATAAAGAAAAATATACCTTAACTTTTTAATTATGTTCTGTATATAAAATTCATATAAAAAAATGGCTGATTTCTTCAGGCAGGCTCTATGCTGAGGGGGTGGTCTATCCTTAACATCTGACTTATTTACTTTTATTCCTATATTTCCTTTCTTCTTAATCATTTCTTTTATTTAATCTAAAACTTTACTTTTTACTCTTTTGTAATCATTTTCTTATAACTACTTGAATGTAACATTTGTGCACCTTATATATTTTGTATCCTCTATATGTAAATAATTTGTATACCTTATTGTGTAAAAGTAACAGCCCCAGAACAGGTTTTGCCTAGTGGGGCGTTACTTATTTAACCTAAATACATATGTAAAAATGTCTTTGTATTAACAATAAATAAATAAATATTTTTCTTTATTAATAAACAAACTATCTAAATTATTTTTTTCAAAACGATTTGATAAGAAATAATGATGGTATATCAAATTGAAAAATAGGTACGTTGGCAGCAGTCCCCCCCTTAATTAGTGATCATTATAAATTAGTTTACTTTCAACCATGTGCAATTTTATTTCAGCTTCCTATACTCAATAATAATAGTAAGCAATTTATTACTTTTATTTAGATACAATTCAAAATGTAGACGACAATCAGTGTTAATTTCATATCATCGTCGAAACTCAACAAAAATGATGAAAAAACGCGTTTTAAATTTATTATTTCTCTTATCGTTCGTTATATTATTTCCAGATTGTTTTACGGTAGGAAAACATATTTTGTATAATATATTATATTATTTTAAAGTTTTTCAATTTCGTAACTACAAAAATTAAATATTAATAGGTATCACAATCTGAAAAAAAAAACGATTGTAATAATTATTACTTACATATTAACTCTCACATTGTTTCAGCAACGAGTAAATTGTTTAACTGTTTTTTTTGACAGATTTTTAATTATCTCAATAGAGAAGAAGTTCGAATATTTACTGTAGAAGAACCGGGAAATCAAGGCACCTACAGGGCTTACGACCTGTCATCGGCTGCTTTACGTGATCACTTTATGCGCTTGCGCAACGTTCACCAATTATGCCTTTTTAATGAGATCCCTATCAATTCAATTTTGAAAGTTCTATATATTGTAATACTGAAATACTTTTCGTTTGAAAATAAGGAATTTTTACTACAGCCATCTATGTGTGAAATTATGAACAACATTCTTATTATTTTTATTTATTTTGTTGTAACGCCATCTATTGAGAGAATTGTTTTTTTTGTAAATAATGAGAGTAACAATTCTTATACCTGAGGTGACAAATGTTTTTTTAAATTATCCAACTGTCGATTTGTTCAAGAGAATTAATTTCTCTTAACATATCGACAAAGTATCAAGTCAAGATACGAGAGATTTGTATGCAGGGTCTATATTTTTCACGGTTTCTCCAGCTTTGCAGTCAAAACACCAACTGAAAGGCTTCGCAGCGTATATGTTCTATGCATATATGGATTACTCAGAATTCGGAGTAGAACATTTATTGTGTCTGTGTGTGTGTCCACCCCCCCCCCCTCTTATAACTTTTGATCCTCTCAATACATAGAGCCTAAAATTTCATTATATATATATATATATATATATATATATATATATATATATATATATATATATATATATATATATATATATATATATATATATATATATATATATATATATATATATATATATATATATATATATATATATATATATATATATATATATATATATATATATATATATATATATATATATATATATATATATATATATATATATATATATATATATATATATATATATATATATATATATATATATATATATATATATATATATATATATATATATATATATATATATATATATATATATATATATATGTATATATATATATATATATATATATATATATATATATATATATATATATATATATATATATATATATATATATATATATATATATATATATATATATATATATATATATATATATATATATATATATATATATATATATATATATATATATATATATATATATATATATATATATATATATATATATATATATATATATATATATATATATATATATATATATATATATATATATATATATATATATATATATATATATATATATATATATATATATATATATATATATATATATATATATATATATATATATATATATATATATATATATATATATATATATATATATATATATATATATATATATATATATATATATATATATATATATATATATATATATATATATATATATATATATATTTATATATATATATATATATTTATAGGCCTACAATGATTTTAAACTCAGAATTTTGAATTTTTGTTTCAGTCAGGGGTTATCAACTTTTGATTTTCTTTTTTTTTCAATACAGGTATCTCAAAAAACATAAAAGCTAGATGCTAAAAATTGGTTTAAATATAAACAAATACAAAACCTCAAATTTATTTATAATAAAAGTTCCATCAGTTAAATGTTCCGTGTCTCAAACATTTTATATTAAGAAAAATATGTTTTATGATAAATTTATTTGTTTCAACTGCCTATATTTCCATTTTTTGAAACACACCAACTAGATAATTTAATTTTCTATAAAAAATATGAGCATTGTAGTAGTACATCTCAAAGTTTTTTTAACATTTTTTATAAAAATTGAATATAGTGACGACATTGCTTCATACAATTTGTATGGCAGTCGCCTACACACAATATCTAAGAAGACTTAATTGTTTGATACTAATCTCCAAACATACATACATACCATCAAACTGTTTTCATATTCTTGGTAGGATTAAAGGACTGACCTCTATACTATCCTATCTTGACATACATACCTATGTAGGTACATTTGTTGTATAGAAAACCAAATATCTTAAAATATTAAATAATTTGTATTTATGGGTTTATAGTTTGGTACTTATTCTTCAACTATACATACTATCACTATCGACAGTTGGATCTCATGTGTTACTTGCAACTAGTATATAGAAAACAAAATATTCAATAATTTAAATTTATAGGTTTATAGTTTGGTACGTATTCTTCAACTATACATACTATCGCTATCGACAGTTGGATCTCATGTGTTACATACAACTAGTACTTATTAGTAAACAATATAAAAATCGATTTGTTTAAAGATAGTTTTTTTAGCAAAATGTGTTTGTTTACTTTAATCATGGTGTAGATACTAAGGCTAAATATAAGTTAGTACAAGTATTTGGGAACTTAAAAACCAGAATTCGTTAAGAGGGTTATGTCAAAGTGATAAATGTAATTACAATCTTAGCAAATGTCGTATTACAAACAAGTGATTATTTTCAATTAATAATGAATTGAATTTTTGTACATAAGAATTGAATTGTGTAGAGCAAATTTCTTATGGACACTTAAGGCGTCGTTTTTGTTTGTGTGGATAGTAATTATAATGAAAAATAAATAATACCAAAATTGCTTGCAAAATTTTGACTCGATATTTTTGAGATTACATTTTTTTTTTCAGAGAAGTTTTAAAGTAATATTGGAGAGAGAAGAGATTCCATTTATTAATAACCAATATATAATCGTACATCATCACTCTATAACAAGGGCAAACAGAACTTCGCCTTATTTATATAATTTTAATGGAACTATACTGCATCCTTGGTACAATAATGTATCGGTAAGTTTATGATGGAAAATACAGCGACAGAAATTTATAAAATGATCATAAAAAAATAAAAAAATGATTATATGTTTCTATTGATACCTATAGACTTTGATAAAATATCCATCAATATCGAGAATATCACGAAAAATGTTACTATATAAAAACAAGTTTTAACATTATCAGTAACTATTTTTTCAAAAGAAGTAGTTAATGAAATACATATTAAGTATTTATTTATGAACCATTATATGATTTATTGGTCGAACACAAATATGCCTTTTGCACTCACTTATCTTAAAAGTATGTTGGATTTTTATCTAGTGTTTTACGTAATTATTCTTTTTCAGGTATCTATCAAAACATACGAAAAAAGAAGCAATGAATATCGTGAAAGTATAATATCTTTTCATTCGAAGCTATGTGATGCGTTTGAAAGTGCAAATTTCTTATTGAATATAGCGAAGGATTTTGGAAATAATCCAAACAAATGTCCAATGGTAGGTTTTATTTTAAACAATTCCTAAAAATGACATATCCAAACAATTTGTTGAAATGAATTAAATAAAAAATAAAACACAGCTTTGTGTACACCACATACAAATTAAAACTTTAATTCAGTTGAATAAAAATTCCTCTACTCTGTAGATTTTACTTTGTATCCTCCTGAGGACGGTATCTTTGTTCTCGTCAGATGTAGAGGAATTTTTATTCCATTGAATATAAGTTATGATTCTAGTGGTGTACACAATGCTGTGTTTTATTTCACTTATATAATTGTAAAATGATAAAATGAAGATGCAATTTGTTAAAATTTAAACATTAGGGAATCGCATTAGATTATTTTCATAGGGGCTTACTCAGAGCCTAATCGTTTGATATTTTAAGTACATTTCTACCTATTTCCAACTGAAGTTTTATCGATGACTCTCTTGCATTTTACTTTGATCTTTTAAATAATTCATATATTATATATTAAACTACTATTTTTTTTGAGAAAATGCATATCGGTGAATGCCGTTAAAGAAAAAACTAGTTAGTTATAGTTCAAATAATCTTATTTCCTAAAAAATGCAGATTAGAAACAAAAATATTGCAAAAAAAACTATTGCAAAATGACACAATATGAAAAATTAATCGAATGTGTTGCGACCATCACTAAACTTTACTACATAGTAAGGCTGGGTTGCTTCAACAAAAGTAACGGTAATAGTGTGATATATCTTCGTGTCGACGGAGATTCCCGAATGCGTAGTCGGATGCAAATTCTAATATTGATTGAACAGCGGGCTCATTCTTTTACCTAGGCCGATCGTGTAAACACCGTACATCGTGTAACTATTGTTGTGTTAATATTGCGTGCATATATTTCGAGAACTGAATTATTTTATATTGTGAATTGTAATTTATATTTTGTATGTGTAAATAAAGTCAACTTGAATAGGATATTCTGGACTTGTTACTCACATACACAATAAATGGCGAAATTGTTTAAAAATGCGTTGTTTGACTGCATTAGATTTCAGTGAAACAACCAAAACTTTTGAATAATTTTATGAAATCAAATTATTTTAACTATACTTTTACTTTAATATTTGTTCGAGAAACACAGCCTAGTGTAGATTTTCCTTCTCGAAAAGTTGTTCCCTTCTGCAAGTACCAAATTCTTAGCTCGATTCTCTATAAACACTAACGGCTGTTAATGCTCGTTAACACCAGTAACGAATGTTCTTTTTGAATAATAATTAACCTTCATTGGGACAAATCAGATTGCATACAAATAATAATATTAAAGAAGAGGATGTAAATTGACAAAATAAAAACAACATTTCAATCTCGAATTAAAGATTTTAGGTTTTAGATTGTGTTTCATTCGAGGCAGCGGCGGTGTAAGGTAAGGCGCGCATGGAAGATAAAATTGCGCATGGAAGATAAATAATTTATCGGACGATAATAATCGGCCGATCGGTTCTAACGCGCATGGAAGCTTATAAAATCGTACGATTGGAAATAACATATTTAAAATACAATATGTATATTCACAAGTTTTAATATACATGTCATTAGAAATATGGATTTTTTTATTCATTAAGTGGAATATTTAATAAATTACCTATGTAACTATTAATCAATTAAGTAATAACTTACCCAATTCAGTTCTTTTATTATGATTTAGCTGTTCCCAACCAGTTATTAATATTTCGCTTAATTTTTTATTATGCAATGAAGGACGTGCTTCAACTAATATAATATGTTCGGAATCAATATTTATTTCATCCATGTTTTCTGACATTTCATTTGACAACACTGACAACGTACTTTTCGATCTACTGCGCTCGGACGATTAAATTATCTGTGAGCATGCGCCATGCGCGCCTTCTCATACAACAAGATTGGTTACAAAAAATCGGTCGATCTCGATCGGCCGATTTTTTTGTGTCTCGTCACAGATTTTTAGATCGGCCGATTCTGTTAGCTTTCATGCGCGCTCTTACATGTAATTCGTATGTTGTAGCTCACCGATAATTAATCCGCCGATGAAATTAGCTTCCATGCGCGCCTTCCTTAAAACATCCTTTACATGGTGTTTACGAACCTTTGATGTCCATAGAGAATCGGAATTCAGATTTCCGTGACCTCCTGCGCTATCCGAAATAAAACGCCTCACTTCAGTCCATTGTCGGATGTTACGCAGTCAAGGCTTCTGCCTTCTGCCAGGTCCACGCCGTCCCTCTAACTTGCCCATCAGCAACAATTGGAGAACCTCAAACAACGCTAGATGTAACTAAGTTGAGTTTGTCGATCGACAATTCTTGATAGAACTCCATTGTCCGTTGATATGTTATAAAAATATAAAAATACTTGGTAATAGTTCTATTGTATTTATTAGATTATTGACGCGTTTCGTGCAAGGCACATCGTCAGAATAAATTAATTCAAGAATTAGTTGAAATTCTAAATAAAGATCTTATTATTAAAATAGATAAATATATAAATTTATGGGGGTTTATATTTATTATAATTTAATTTTAAGGACTTAAACCTTTATTAATGATTATTCTGACGATGTGCCTGCAACGAAACGCGTCAATAATCTAATAAATACAATAGAACTATTACCAAGTATTTTTATATTTTTATAACATATCAACGCAAGATGTGACCCAGATAGGAGACTTAGCGGATCTACACGTTATTTGAAAGTTCCCTGCTGCTGTCAACTATTCTCAGACCCTCCATTTTGCTCACTATATCGGTCGACGGTATGCAAAGCATTCTCTTGTGTAGCCACTTGATAGGTTGACAACCCCTAAATGAATTTTCATGAATTCAATTTTAATATATGTATAATTTTAGGTCATGCAGTAGTTTTTGAATAAATAAATATGAATAATTAACATTCGATATAAATTATTTATATAGGATCAAAGATTATAAATACAATTCCAAGTAAAAATTTTTTTTTCACATTTAGGATGGAGTACTGTTGGTCAAAAATATGTTCATACCTGAAAATGCTTTTCCAGAAGGTTTTCCTTTGTCCAAATGGAAATTTAGTACGGAATATTACCAGAATGTAAAGAAAATTAAAATTATTCAATTTGATTTATATATGGACGTGGTTGCCAAGAAAACGAAAAAAGGTTAAATTAATGAACATTTTTAATAATTTTTATGCAATAAATAAGTAATAAATTAATTGATATTCTGTGTTTTATTTATGTATAATTATCAAATAAAACCCCATGTTTTGGCTACTTTTTGTGAATTTGACTCATATGATACCACACCTATAGTTAGAAAAATTTTTAAAGGATTGCCACAAGGGTCTTCCCTTAGCCCCCTACTATTTAACATATTTCTAAGCGATATTTTCCATCATATACCCCCCGATATTAAAATTCTCTGTTTTGCTGACGATATATTCCTGTACTTATCTAGCCAAGATTTAGAATACTCAGTGGAAAAAATAACACATGCTTTAAATCATGTAGCTTAGTGGTTACTATCACAGGGGTTGGAGCTATCAACAACCAAAGTAAAGCCATAATATTCACCAAAAAACGTTCTATCCCACATATCCCAATTCAGATTAAAAATCAGTTTATACATTTTTACGACTCAATTAATTTTCTCGGTGTTGTATTCGATACAAAAATGTCATGGAATGATTATATTGAAGTTCTAGTTTCTAAAGCCCAGGGTGGACTCAATATGATGAGGGCTGTTTCTCAGGTTTGGTGGGGGTGCCACCAAAAAAGCCAACCTACTCAAAAATTATTTTATAATGCATACATAAGAAGTCTTTTTGATTATGCTTCATTCATAATAGAACCAACATAAAAAAAAATACTGCCCGAATTGATCGTATTCAAGCCCAAGCTCTCAGGTAGCTCAGGTAGCTTTTCAAAATTTGATTGACTCTGAATAGAAAGATTAGGATCTATTCTTTACAGATGGCTCAAAATCCCCTTCTTCTCCATACACAGGTGCGGCGGTATACAACTCTAAATACTCAATTGAACAAAGTCTTTCATTACATAAGCAATGTTCTGTGTTTACAGCGGAATCCATTGCAATTCTAGAAGCACTAATACTTGCAAAATCTAAGCACACAAAAAAAGCCATATTTTTTTCTGACTGTCTAAGTATTTTACAAAAAACTCATTCATCACCTTTCTCCTCACCAGAAAACGAAATTTCTTTAAATATTCGAAAAATTCTTTATCAACTATACGTTAATAATCAACAAATTATCTTAGCTTGGATTCCAAGCCATTGCGGAATAGTAGGCAATGAAAAAGTCGATTCACTAGCAAAAACAGCTTCAGAACACCAAAGCGATATCAATAATACCTATCCAATACCGATTTCTGACATTTTGTCAACACCCAAACATAAAATATTCATTAATTGGCAAGAATATTGGAATATCTCTTCCAAAGTTAAGGGAAAACATTATTCATCAATACAGAATTCGATCCTAAAAGTTCCGTGGTTTAAAGAGGTCAAATCCAGCAAGTATATCATTTCATCAATATGTCGTATGCGCATTGGGCACTGTTGCATCAAAAAACATTTACTAAAATTAAACATTGTAGAAGAAGCCACTTGTGACTACGGATTAGAAGAGGAAACGTTGAACCACGTTTTCTTTAATTGTGAAAGGTACCCCTCAAGAGAATTTTATTTCTCAGTAGCTTCGATAAATCCCCTCCCAACCAGAATAGAAACATTACTTATCGATATAGATCATAATACTTTAAACATTTTTTTCCAAATTCATAAAAGAACATAAAATATTCATGTAACGCTTAAAGGGTTAGTTAGATCCCACACAGCTAGCTACTTTTAGTATGCACTATGTATGTAGGTACAAGAAAGCGGCGAGCGAGCGAAAATCTACCATATTTACGATTGAGTATCGATGCTGGTGATGAGGTCTTTAATGCCTAAGAACACCTCAAAAAGGTGAAAAGGCAAAAAAAAACAAAAAAAAATTTTTTATTAACTTAATTTAATTAACAGATTTTTAATTATCTCAATAGAGTCGAAGTTGGAATATTTATTGTAGGAAAACCGGGAAATCAAGGCACCTACAGGGCTTACGACCTGTCATCGGCTGGTTTACGTGATCACTTTATGCGCTTGCGCAACGTTCACCAATTATGCCTTTTTAATGAGATCCCTATCAATTCAATTTTGAAAGTTCTATATATTGTAATACTGAAATTCTTTTCGCTTGAAAATAAATTCCCGGTTCTCCTACAATAAATATTCCAACTTCGTCTCTATTGAGATAATTAAAAATCTGTTAAAAATATCTTTGACTCCCGACAGGGAAAAAAATCCAATGTTTGCGCATATGCAATAATAAAAATATTCGATTAATTCAATTATTTACAAAAACGGAATCAGATTTTATTTTTATTTTTTCATATTTAGAATGGAGCATTGTTTGTCAAAGATTTGTTCGTGCCTGAGAATGTATTTCCCGAAAGTTTTCCTTTGTCTCAATGGAAATTCACAGCGGAATTTGACGAAAATGAAAAAAGATCAAAATAATTAAGTTTGAAATGTATCTGGACGTGGTTGCGAAGATAAATAAAAATGGTTGAAAAAATAATGAGGTGACAAGATCATATTACTATAGCTATATTTGATGACTTTGTACAGGAATATATAAATAAATGAAATATCCTTGGTGTTTTTAATCTCTTAGAATAAACCTCAAGGATCTCACCTTGGTCCACTCACAATAGTTCCTCAAGGATTTCACCTAGGTCCACTTTTATTTAACATCTACATGTACGACATCCACAAATATTTTATTCATTCTTCATGTCTCGCATTTGCTGACGACATGAAAATATACCTCGTAATTAACTCTATAACCGACTGCATTAAACTCCAGGAAGACCTCAACAGACTTTACACTTACTGTACACTAAATAAACTAAAACTTAACATATCGAAATGCAATAAAATAACATTTACACACAATATAAACAAGATAAGTTTCACATATACCTTCAACAACTCTAATATCAACGAAGTCAAGTGTATAAGGGACCTGGGTGTGATTCTTGATTCCAAATTAAATTACATTGATCACATTAATAATATAATTAGCAAAGCAAGTAAGATGTTGGGATTTATTATCCGCACATGCAAGCCATTCAGAAACATTAATACACTTTACACTTTATACACTACTTAAATACGCCCTCACCTTGAATTTTGTACGCAAATTTGGTCCCCTTTATATGCAATACACGTCAATAGAATAGAAAGAGTTCAACGTAAATTTGTCAACTATTTAAATAATAAATTTCATTTAAATTTTACTAACTATCAGGAATCATTAAAATATCACAGACTCGATACTCTCGAATGTAGAAGAGTCTTACACGACCAGTCGCTGCTGCATAGATTTCTGAACGGTGGTATCGACTCGCCTGAGCTTGTTAACCTAGTAGGTATCCATGTTCCAGGTAGAACAGTTCGCCGACCTGAACTTTTGCATGTACCGGTGTGCAGAACTAATGACAGAAAGAATGCCACTATTCCACGCATATGTGATTCTCACAACACGTTGTTCTCAGCTGGGGTGGACATCTTCAGTGCAAAATATAAAAGGTTTCGTGAAGAAATACTGAAGGTGATGCGCTCTTAATCCCCCCCCTCACATCCCTCCTTATCTCTTATCAGTCCCATACCTAATTTTAATTTTCTTAATTATTATTTTTGTCTCTTTGTTGATTTCTTTGTATGAACTATCTGTTGTTATTGTTGTTAATTTATTATTGATGGAATGCTTTTATTGGTTCTGACTATGTCATTTAAATTGTATAATCAAATCTGTAAATGAGCTGTTTGCTTCCCAAATATAAAATAAAATAAAATAAAATAAACAATAAACGAAGTTATCGTCTTGATTTTTCGGTAACTTTTTTTAAACAAAATTGATTCACTGTTGCCATCACCATCCGCTCTGTATTGAACCTTTGGTTGTAATTGACCCATTTGCAGAACGCTACATAAACATTAGTTAGTAGTAAGAAAAGAAGAGTTACAGTATGTAGTAAATTTGATATATGAAGGATACATAGAAAACGGACTGAGGATGAATGCCAACAAATCAAAGGAAATTGTCAAATATAAGCAGAGAACAATTTAGGAAGCATGTTTCAATGGAATGAACGGCCTGATATGGAATCGAAAGATGAGTTATGATCGTAACATATCAAAGGATGCCAAATTTGCCATTCATAACGCAATAGTAGTGCCAACCCTGACGCATGCAAATAAAACCTGGAAACTGGACATGGCAGAAGTAACACGAAAGCAAAATAAATGCAGTTGAAATGAGAACGCTAGTAACAATATGTAATAGAACGATGTATGGCAGGGTACGAAATGAGGTCACAAGGAAATAATGTAACATGAAGAAAGATGTAATTAATAAAATGAAACATTGAGATGCTTTGGCTACTTGTGAAGAATGAATGAAGAATGCCTGGCGAAGAAAATATGAATAGCTGACAGGAACAAAGCGGGCGCCCAAGAAAAGGATGACAAGAGCATGTGAACGATATTCTGAAAGACGGAAATGTAAGAAGTGTGAACAACAGACGAACATGTATGAGACGATGCATATTTAAATGTTGACAAGGCGGTGAATGTGCGTCCAGATTGGAAAATGTGGCATTCGGTTCTCTCTGCCTCTCCGTGAGAAACATGACGTGATGGTATGTATGTACATGGGTCGATGGCAGAGCAGTTAGCGCGCTGGACTAGTAATCCATTGGTCGCGAGTTCGAATCCTGCCTCGACCGATTTCGTTCACCTATAGCACAAGCATTTATTTGCTTATTTTAGGGAACGTAGGAAGATGTATATGTACTTGTTTAACAAGGACATATTCATTTTTATTATTAAAAAAAAAAAAACTGTATCATAATTTTTCAAAATGAGGCAACTTGTTATTGTGTGCGTGTTGAATTAATGTTTGACATAGTATGATAATATGTTGGTTGCCCAAAAAGCAAAACAAAAAATACTTATTTATTTATTTATTTATATACACTCGTTCAAAATTGCGATAAAGCGCCAACTTTGCACTGATAACATAACTCAAAATTCCACTATCTAGTATATGCATGAATGTATTATTTATGTGTCACCATAATGGTTGCAACACCTTCTTCGTTGATCCTTAAGTACATAAGTTAGAATCCCATGTTATGATTCTAGAATACAATCCTCTCTGTACTATTCCCTGTATGTTTCTGGTGTGTTCCTATAATTTTGTTTTTTTCTCATTTTTCGTAAATTGTATGTTAAGCTTTTAAAATTATTTGATATGATGTCCTATTATTATGTACTGTAGTCTACATTTACTTGTTTTTTTTTTTTTCATTGTATTTAATATCATTATGCTCTACTGTACTGTTGGATATCCAAAATAAATAAAATAAAAATAAAAAAAAATATATTTATACATCTTTTTGTACATAATATAAACAAATATAATTGTACACTGGCGGGCTTATTGCCATTAGGCAATTTCTTCCAACCAACCAGATTACAAAGTATGACAACATTGTGTATGTACAACAGCAAATAAAAAAGAGTAAAAGAAATCAAAGAAAATACGTATAACACTTAAATACTATTAAAACAAAAAAAAAAATTATAATTCATAGCAAGAAAAAGGATATGGTAAGGACAGGAGAGGAAATCGGGATCAGGTGTTCAAGGATAAATATTCCTTCTTTAGTTTTTTCTTGAAAATACTAAGTGAGTTAGACGACGCAATATCCGGACTAAGGCTATTCCATAATCTTGCTGATTGTACTTCGAACGAAGAGCTGAGAAATTCTGTATTATGGATAGGTATGGAAAGTGTTGTACATTCAGCAGATCGGAGTGGAAGTCCATGACTGGATAAATAAGTGAATTTGCTTTTGAGGTACTGTGGCAGGTTTGGGTTCGAGAGAATATTGTACAATAGTGACAAAATGTGTATATTGCGCCGCTGGCGTATCCTGGGCCAACAAAGAAGATTGCGGTAAGGTGATATGCGATCAAATTTTTTCAACCCAAAGATGAATCTGATACATATATTCTGAAGACGTTCAAGTTTATTGAGATGCACTTCATTTGCATCCAGCAAACATCGGCATAATCAAGCAATGGAAGATGAAGTGATTGAGCAAGAATTATTTTACAACGGAATGGAAGGAAATTTTTGAGTTTATTAAGTGAATGTAGGGCAAAGAAAATAGATTTACTAACATGCGATACCTGTTCATGCCACGAAAGGTCATCATCGATGAAGATTCCAAGATCTTTTACAACCCTGGTATAAGGAATGCATTGGTTATTGATATACAGCAGTGGGAGTTGCAAATTCCTTATAGATGACAGCAGACGAGGACTACCGATTATAATTGCCTGGGACTTAGTAGGATTAACAAGAAGACCATGATCCGATGACCAAGAAGAGATCAATTTAAGATCTTCATTCATGTGAAGGACTGCATTGTTAATATCAGAGATATTAAAATGGAAATATAATTGAAGATCGTCTGCAAAAAGATGATATTTACATCTGAGGTTTGTAGTGATAGAGTTAATAAATACGGAAAATAACAGTGGAGATAAAACTCCACCTTGCGGAACTCCAGACAGCAAGGTGGCATAATCAGAAGTAGTGTTAGCTGTCTTAATGCATTGTTTACGGTTGCCAAGATAACTGGTGAACCACTCCAATACTGGCTGAGCTATGTTTAGCGAGGACAACTTAGCAAGAAGAATGTCAAAATCAACGGAATTAAACGCGCTACTGAAATCGAGTAGTGTGAGAATTGTAAGTTGTTTATTTAATTACTATAGATTATTTTTGTATTAGTCTGGGCAATTGTAAGACAGGGTCGACAGAAAAGATGATTCTGGAATGCCAAGAATGGAAGATAAAGGTATAATGGTCCACAGGAAGGCAGACCCTCAAGAGATGAAAGGACAACTGGAAATCCACGTCACAGGAGGGAAGCTGACGCAGGACTCTAACAGGCCAACTTGCTACAAAAGAGAGGACGAACAAGCTCTTAATGAATCGACAGTATTAACTAGTATTAACAGTATTAATTAGTACGAGGGATTTGTATGGCAATTTCATGATTACGAAGTCCCTAATTCTTACTTTCAGGCATCGAAACTGTTCCCTCCAGTGAAAAAATCGTTTGCGGAAATTGCATCTATGAATCCGTCTCTAATCAACAATAATAATACTCCATCTACTCTATCAGCTCCCACCTCCTATCAATCTCCTCCACCAGCTTCCACTTCCTATCATAAAACTATCTTCAAACCAGTCAACCCTAAACCAACTTTTCACTCAACCTTCGACAAAAACTTACACAATTCCTTCGTGCTTAATCCTAATGGTAATAGTAAAAGCCAGTCACCCAACGGTTGTGCTCTAAATTATGATCATAGCCATCCTTCTCCTTCTACTTCAACCCTACTTTCTAATATTTTGAACAATGATAATTCCTCCTTTATACAAACACTTATTTCACTTCTTATAACAATTTTATGCAACAACAACAATTTACCGAACAACGCTGCTGATTATCTTTCCCCCCTTATCTCTCTTCTTAACCATGGCTCCCCAAATACACAGAATACTACAGTGGAACATTAGAAGCTTATCACCAAATAAATCAGATCTTATCCAACTACTAGAAAGCCACTCCATTTCCGTAGCTGCAATTTCTGAAACATGGCTCAAGCCTTCTGCCCTGGTCTACGTACGCGGATATCAATGCATCAGAGATGATCGCTTGGATGGAAAGGGAGGCGCAGCGCTACTTATTCATAACTCTATCCCTTTCAAACAATTATCATTTAATTGTCCTCCCGGTGAATGTCAGATTGTTTCAGCCATTATTTCCAATATCACTGTAATTTCTTTATACATCCCTCTAACATCAATCTTTTCTGAAAAAGATTGGTCTATCTTACTTTCAAATCTTCCACCCCCGTATTTAATTTTAGGTGATTTTAATGCACATTCCTTCTCATGGGGTAGTGAAACTAATAACAGGTCTGGCAATAATGTCATAGAATTCATAGACGTCAACAAATTATGTTTTCTTAATGACGGTTCTCCAACCCGTATCACCCCCCCTCACCAAAGAAAGAGTGCCATCGACCTATCTCTTTGTTCCAATGAGTAAGCTTCAAAACTTTCATGGACTGTACTAAATGATCCTCGCTCCAGTGACCACTTTCCGATTATTATTAAATTTAATAAACTATCAAAAAATAAATCTTCAATCTCTGTTCCAGCATTAAAATTCCGCACTAAAGGTCTAAATAGGAAGAACTTTTCCACTGAATTGGATCATTATTTAGACAATTCCAGTAAATTCCCCTCAGATTTAAGTTATTTGTGTGAAAAATTTTCTAGTGTTATCTTAGAAACCGCTAAGAAAACGATCCCGATACACAAACCACCAGCTAAAAAACAATTTCAGTCTGCTTCATGGTGGGACTCAGAATGCTCCCTAATTGTACATGCTCGTAAAAAAGCTTTTAATACGTACCGTAAAAATTTGACTTTAGATAACTATCTTTTAGCTAAACAAGCTCAAGCGAACGCTAAACGTATCCTCAAAAATAAAAAAAGAACAGGCTGGCGCAGTTTCTGTGAATCTTTATCGCCTTGTTCTCCGGTGTCATCCGTATGGACCAGCATCAGGAAGTTTGGATCCGTATTTTCCCCCCCTAGGGCTAGGAAAATTTCAGATGAAGTCATTTCAGCATTTATTGACAAATTAGCTCCCCAAACAGCCCCTGCCAAAGATGATATTCCCACACAAGACAAATTCACTTCCCATTCCTCTTGGTTAGACTCTCCATTTACATTATATGAATTGAAACCTGTAATTACTTCTCTGCCGGACTCAGCTCCAGGACCTGATGAGGTACAATTTTGTTTTTTAAGAGCTTTTTCTGTCTCTGCTTCTGAATATTTCCTCTCCTTGATAAATTTTATGTTTGAAACCGGTTTCATTCCAGAATCCTTGATATCTCAAAGAATTATTCCTATCATTAAACCGGGGAAAAGTGCATCGGAAGTATCATCATACCGCCCTATTGCATTATCATCATGTTTGTTAAAAGTAATTGAGCATTTTATTAAGAAGCGAATAGACTGGTATGTAGAACATCATACAATCTTATCTCCAAACCAATATGGCTTCCGAAAGAAGAAATATACTTTGGATAGTCTTAGTATCCTGACGACTGATATCCGAATCTCTCAAGACACCAAACAAAACCTTCTTGCAGTATTTCTAGATATTTCATCGGCGTATGATGATGTTCTCATTTATGTTTTGAAAAACAAACTATTGAATATAAATATTCCACCTAAAATGGTTCAATTCATTATTAATATTGTAACTGAAAGAACTATCATAATTTCAACATCCTCTAAAACTTTCAAAAGAAAATTATGGAGAGGTCTGCCCCAAGGTTCTGTGATAAGCCCTATTTTATATAATATAATATATACCTATGATATGGATAGTTCAATTCCACTGTTTATAAAAAGGCTGTATTTTGCCGATGACATAATAATCTATATCATTCTTAACAATTTAACTCAAGCAGCTCATCATATCTCAAGTGCTCTACAATATTTGAATTATTGGCTTGCCAATAATGGCTTGAAATTAACATCTACTAAAAGCAAGGCTTTAATTTTTTCTCGGAAGCGATCCATCCCCCCCTTATCAATTAAATTTGAAAATGAACCTCTTGAAATTGTCACCCAACATAAGTTTCTCGGCATTATATTTGATCACAAACTTTCCTGGTTACCTCACATTCAAAAAATTGTGACCAAATGTGAATTAGGTCTCAATATTATGAGAGTAGTAGCTAGAGTATGGTGGGGTGCCCACCCATCTACTCTTAGAATAATGTTTAATGCACTTGTACGTAGTCACCTTGATTGACCCATTGCCTAAACACCTGGCTAAAAAACTTGACGTGATTCAATCCAAGTCGTTGAGAATTATTTTGGGAGCGATGAAGAGTTCCCCTATTAATGCTCTTCAAGTGGAATGCGTGGAACCTCCACTAATAATAAGACGACAATTTTTATCGGACAAATTCATTTCCAAAACTCTTTATTATTCTAATCATCCGATCATAGAAAAGCTTCAACGATTATTAAAAGTAAATGAAAATACTAGATATAGGAACTCAAACTCAATTCCATTTCTTCTAAAAAGTTTTCAAACCTATCAACTATCTATTTCCAACATGAATTTAGATAAAGGGTCAACGCTTCCTATTTACAATACTCCGCTTTTGGCTTCTTCTTTTGGTCCGAATGTGATCCTATCTATTGGAATGGACAAGTATTGGAGCAATCGTAGTTTAGCTGAGATTAACTCTAAATTTAAGGAAATTATTTTGACAAAATTTCCCAGCTCTACAATATATACAGATGGCTCGAAAATTCCTGACACCTCCTGCGGTGCCTCGGTCTTTATTCCAGCACTCAACATTAAATCGTCCTACTCCCTCCCTAAAATATTTTCAATTTACTCAGCCGAATGTTTTGCCATTGAGCAGGCTTTGATCCACATTGAATCATATAAAATATCCAATGCTGTGATTTTGTCAGACTCTCTTAGTGCACTTCAAAACATTTCTTCTAACATTGTTAACCCTCTAGATTATCTTTTATGTTCAATAAAATACAAATTGTTTAAACTTAAATCTGATAATTACGACATATCCTTGGCCTGGATTCCTGGCCACCTTGGCATCGAAGGTAATGAAACAGCTGACTTATTAGCGAAATCAAATTCCTCTTCTAGTATGAATCTATCCCATTTGCAGATCCCAACTTTAGATTATGTTTGTTCCCTCCAAAACCTTAAGATACTACCTAACAACCCTACAGATTCCCGAATACTAACGTTTAAAAAATCTTTAACAATTCTACATGTATTCATTATTACCTTTTTTTGCATTTTTATTATTAAGTTTTTCGATAAATCTATAATTTCTAAATTACGGTTTTGTACGGTACGATTTTGGAATAATGCCAGTGGCTGAAATAATGAACGGTAATATTATTATTTTACGAGAATGCCAAAGTCTTTTAATCTCGTTACCTAAAGAGGTGTATTTTCTATTTTTTCATCAAAAGTTTTTATAATATTACTAGAATTTGGAATAGCCACGTCGCAAATATATGTTATTTTTTTAATTTTATCATGTATTATTAAATCGGGTCTGTTATGTTGAATTGACCGGTCAGTTAATATTGTTTTATCGTAATAAAGCGAAATATTATTATTTTCTAAAAATGAAATCGGATCATATTTATAATATAGTTTTATGTTTATCGCGTCAATTAATTTATATTTAATAGCTAAATTTTGGTGTATTATTTTTGCTACTTGGTTATGTCTAAATGTATATTCTGATTGCGCGAGAAAAGAACAGCCCGATATTATATGCTCGATTGTTTCCGGAAAAGCCAAACATTTCCTACAACTATCATCTACTACATTTATGTCTTTTATTATATATTTTTGATAATTTTTAGTTTTTATTACTCTATTCTGAATCGCTATAATAAAACCTTCTAAATCCGCGTCCAAATCACCAATACTCAACCATTTGTCTGACCAAATTTTGTCAACATAAGATTGGTTGAGAAATTTTGGATGTACTGCATGAATTATTTTATTTAGCCACGAATTTAGAAGGTCCTCATTTATATTTATAATATTGTTATTGGCATTCTCGTAATTTAAATTTAACGTTGTTAAATTTTTGTCCGCCTCACAGATAACTTTATGCATTAAAGAACTCTCAGATTTTTGTTGAAAGAAAGATTTTAGCGATTCGATTTGATTATTATGTAGAGCGGTGATAGCCCAGCGGTAATATCGTCGCCTCAGATGCTTGAGGTCGACGGTTCGAATCTGGGCGGGGCACGCACCTCTGGATTTTTAAAAAAAATCTATGTGCGGATTTATATCACTAGCTATGTGTAGCCATGATCCAATTTTTCTGGTTCCCCTTCCTAAGGGTTATGAAGGTCAGATGGCAGTCGCTTCAATGTAATAACCAGACTCGCCAATTCCAGGATCATGGTCAAAGCGTACCCCGATAGAAACGGGACAAAAGCGCTAAAGGGAAAGAAAGAAGAAGAAGATTTGATTATTATGTAACGATGTTATTTTTATTATACCCCTACCTCCTAAATTCCTAGGTAAATTGATTCGTTCAATCGCGGAATAAGGATGATGACAACGAAATTTCGCAAAACGCGTTCTAATTGTTCTTTCTAAACTATCTAAATCTGTTTTTGACCATTTAATAATTCCAAAAGAATATGTCAATATCGGTATTGCCCAAGTATTAATAGTTTTTAGATGACAGATTGCATTTTAATATTTTCCTTATCCTATCTTTAAATTTTATATTAATATCTTTTTTTATTTTAGTGTGGTCTAATTTGTTAGACTGCGGATAATCTAGATATTTATAAACCTCCAACCCTTTCAAACTACATATCTATTTGAAAATATCTCTGTATATCTCCACCCATTTCTAGTATTTTACCCTTTTCAACGTGTAACGTTTTACATTTATCTAAACCGAAAGACATTCTAATATCATCTAAAAATGCTTTTATTATCCTAATCATTTTTTCTAATTCTGAATCAGATTTAGCATATACTTTTATATCATCCATATATATTAAGTGCTAAATTTTAATATTAGACCGTGGATGACCGTTAATTTTTATTCCATACTTAGATTCATTTAACATTTTTGAAAGCGGATTAAGAGCTAAACAAAACCAAAGTGGACTCAATGAATCTCCCTGAAAAATTCCGCGTTTAATTTTAATACCTGGAATAGATATTTTATTAGAATTTATATTTATTTTTAAATCTGTATTCCAGCCTAACATAATACATTTTAAAAAGTTTATTAAAATTGGGCTAATTTTGTATATTCTAATATTTTTATAAGCCACGAGTGCGGTAGGTACACTATTTTTATAATCAATATATCCTACATGTAAATTACGATGTTTTGTTTGTATTTGTTTAAGAATTACTGAATCAATTATTAGTTGTTCTTTACATCCTAAATATTTTCTACGACATCCTTTTTGTTCTTCCGATAAAATATTTTTTTCATCTACGTGTTTATAATTTAAATCCGTCATACAGGAAGTTAAAATTTTATAAATCGTAGGTAAACATGTTATCGGTCTAAATTGAGAAGGATTAATCTACTATTCCTTATTATAATTTCTATTTATTTGTTTCTTACTTGTTGGGTTTTCAATTTGGTGCACTTATGTCTTTCTTTTTCTCAATATTCTGCTCATATGTAAAAGTTCAATGATGTTTTTATTTTATTATTATTTTTTTAATCATAATTGGAAATTCTCAATTTTAACTAGAATGTGTAGATTGACTGCGACATGCATATCCTTGTACTTGCCAAGTATTGTTGCTATCGACTGCGGGTATAATATTTGGTAGGACCGCTGTCAGTCTGTTGATTCATGTAAACTTATTGATGTTTCGTATATAAATATGTGTATGTATATTTTTATATATAATTTGTATATTTTATATTTCTTGCACTTGTTTCCTGCCTAAGGAATTTGCTCTATTTTATTTTTATAAATAACTAATGTTATTGATGAAATAATTTTGAATATTTTTTAATAGGTATACTCACAGACAGGCTATGCCTTGTGGGATTTTTGTGTGTGCACGGTTGATTTATTGTGATTGATATTATGTTTATGTATATTGTATGTTAATCGTGTGCCAAATCTTAAATAACTAAATAAAATAAAAAAATCCAAAGATTTCAGGGCCAATTCAAATACCGGGCCATAGATTAGAAATATTTCTGTTTTAAATTTCAAATATTATTATTCTTAAATACTATAACGGTATGATATACTACTTCAAAATAAGAATTTGGACAAAAGGTGTTCTTCTCAGCCATATCTCTACTGCTAGATGTATGAAGGCCTTCTTCAACTTTTTCCACCCTTCACTTTCCCCATTACTATTTTTACTGTACCACTACGACTGTAATTATATCGTCTACCCCTCTTTTCTGGGGTCGATCTACTTCTCTTTTGTCTTTCCAAGGTCTCCACTTTAGAGTTCGTGGTGCCCTAATGTCAACTTCCTGTCTTCCCACCCAGCATTTGTGACTGGCAATAATATGGTTAATTATGTCGAGAAGCTTGTTTCGGCTTCAAATTTCATCATTTCGTCTTTTGACCCATAGACTTATCCCCAGCATGTATTGTTCCATAGAACTTTTTCTGTATTTCAGTTTATGTATGATGGCTACAGTCAAAGTCATGGTTTCCAAACCATTATGTAATTACAGGGAGGACGCAGGCTTCGAATACTTTCTTTTTGAGTCACGTGGGTACATTACGACACTTGAGAACGTGATCGAGCTTTTCAAAAGGTACCCAACCTAAACCGACTCTTCTTAGGATTTCTGCAATTTCGTTTTCCTTTCTCAGTTTTCTTTCATGCCCTGGGTAAATGTACTCATTAACATAAGGTGTTATACTTCAATAATCATTTGATGATATTGCTTACAAGATAAAATCATACACATTGAAAGTTGACTAGAAAATTTCTTTTAAAGAATTTTTGTGCAAAAGAAGCAAATAAAATCCAATTCCATGACTATTATGCATCTTCATAAAGACTCAAATAACAACTCGTCATTGATTCCGATATAATATAATGATTTAGTTATTATTATGTAAATCATCATTTAATATGTTGAGTTAATATTTATTTATTTATTTATTTATTTATTTATTACATACACGGCCTCTTGGCCATTATAAAAATATGGTAAAAATAAAACAAAACTCGCATTAAACAAAAGAAAAACAACACAATAATTCATAAAAATACAAAATCCTTCACACAATTCGAAATATGTCCCACTCCGATTCGTCCAAATTTATCTGTCTGAATTTTAGTATATGAGAAATGTCAAAAAGTTGACTGCATTTATACGGACCTCATTACGTCGAACCGCGCGGATGAAATCCTTTTACACAAGCGCCCGTTGGTTAATAGACGTTTTCGTACTCTGAAACGAATCAGAATGGGACACAAATGTCCACATACATCGACCTGACACTACAACTTACAGGTACCTACAGAGCTGGCGTCCCACCCACACAGCACTACAGACACCGTGCGAGAAAGAGACACCAACATCCACTACACCGTCGTTACAATATTTGTAAGTTGCCAGGTCAATATCTAATAAAAACATTTTTTCTTTTACAAATTTAAAATGATCATAATATAAATTCACAATTACAACAAATAGTAAACACTAAACAATTCAATTAGAAATTTATACAAAAATAAAA
>OY754976.1:14688542-14691042 GCA_963576475.1 Molanna angustata | reverse complement strand
ATGTCGTCACTAAATTCAATTTTCATCAAAATTGTTAAAAAAAAATTTGGGATGTGAATATTTGGAAAAAAAGGCAGTAAAACTCATAAATTTATAATATAAAAAATATTTTTCTTATTAAAAAATGTTTTAGAAACCCTGGAATTTAAAAAAAAAAACAATTTGAGATTTTTTATTTGTCTATGTTTATACCAACTTTCAGCGTTCTAGCTTTTACGATTTCTGAGATATATGGAAAAATAAATCAAAATTTCAAAAGTTGATAACCCCTGACTGTAACAAAAACTCACAATTCTGAGTATAAAAGTTTTGTAAGCCTATAACTGTTTATATATTCTGTAATTTTGGGCTCTGTAAATTGAGCGGATCAAAAGTTATAAGGGGTGGACAGACAGACACACAAACACACACACACAGACACACAGACACACACACACACACACACACACACACACACACAAAACTCATATAAAATGTTCTACTCCAAATTATGAGTAAATCTATGTATAGGAACATATATGCTGCGAGGCCTCTAGTTTGCAAAAAGTCCACTACACCATACAAAATTTTCCTTCGTACATGCATCTTGGCTTAATAATGTCGATTCATTAAGAGAAATGAATTCTCATGAACGAATCGACAGTTGGATAATAAAGCTATTTTTATAATATGAGTAGGTACATCTACCTACTTAATAAACGCATCATTTTAAGTTCCTAATAATATTAGGTACAATAGGTAAAATTATGCGTCATTAAGTAGGTACGTGCATTATACATACATTGTTAAAACGGATTTGACAAAATACTAAGCACTTAATTATGATCATACCTACATATCAAAATATAATAATAACATTTATATTTTTTTAGTATATATGAACCAATATAAAATAGCACATTAATAATTTATAGTAAATATATTTTTTAACATGGCTATGAAGGGGAGCTATTAGAATTTGGGTCCATTATACTCTTCCGAATAAGCGCACTATGTAATATTGGGTAGGGTCTGCATTGTTTATTTATTTATTTATTTACTATTCATAAACAACCAAGCCACATGGCACAATCAACAATATAGCTTACCCCGTAAGGTATGCGAATACTCACCCGTGTTGGGGGTCTGTATCATAATTATAATTATACTTTATTTTCTCATATTACATTAAATCATAATTCATTATATCACTATTTATTTCATTATACTATATTACATACATACATACCATCACGCCATGTCCCTTGCGGGGTAGGCAGAGAGAACCGAACGCCACATTTTTCTATCCTGGCACGCATCTCTTGCCTCGTCCACATTCATGCATCGTCTCAAACATGTTCGTCTATTGCTCACACTTCTAACATTTCCGTCTTTCAAAATTTCGTTCACATGGTCGTGCCATCCCTTTCTTGGGCGTCCTACTACATTATATTACATTACATTACAATCAATTACATTATAAGAGATTATATCACTTCATATTACAATCAATTACATTATAAGAGATTATATCACTTCATATTACAATCAATTACATTATAAGAGATTATATCACTTCATATTACAATCAATTACATTATAAGAGATTATATCACTTCATATTACAATCAATTACATTATAAGAGATTATATCACTTCATATTACAATCAATTACATTATAAGAGATTATATCACTTCATATTACAATCAATTACATTATATTATTTTTTATCTTTATTTTACATAACTTCTTGAGCAACTAACAGGTAGGTACTATGTCAAATATTAATTTAACACACACCCAATAACAATTTGCCACATTCTGGAGACATACGATATTAATTGTCTCACATATCCAGACTCAAAACATATTTAAAACTGTGTCTCCACCGAGAATCGAACCCGAGACCTTTGGATCAGAAGTCAGATACCTAACCAACTGAGCTATGAAGGCCGACATGTGTAGTATATTATATTACATTATTTCACCCAATATTATATCACATAACATATTAAATTATACCATATTACCTATATCTGAATAGAGATGGAGGAAGAGAGATTGTGGATGAAAGCACGGAAAATCACAAAGACATTCTTACGTGGCTTAAGACCTGTCATCCGGTAGCACTGATCACTTTACGCACATGCAACATTCACCGATTAAATGTCTTTTTTCTAGTGAGTATTTCCTTGTGAAAGCTCACTCACCATAAAAAAGATATTTAATTAGTGAATATCAATGTAAAACATAGGATATTAATGAGAAATCTATTGAACTTAAACATAGATCGGTCTTTGCTGAGCATAGGAAAATTCATAGTGCGCCATGTATGTACACTGTACACACAATCACATCGGAACAAACTTATATTAAAATAAAGGAAAAAAAATACAAAATCATAGCACGTGGAGAGTAAAAATGTAGGTAAATTTGTATCAAGCAGTCCATCTCTACACTTATATTTTGTTATTTCCCAGCCTCTTCATCTATTGGTAGCAGCTACAGCGCACATCATT